>JAHWFO010047174.1:718641-750520 GCA_023313115.1 Rhysida immarginata | reverse complement strand
AAATTTAGAAATTCTTTTTATTTAATTTTTTTATTTTTTAATTTTTAAAATCCCCTTCGTTGATTAACGCGGGTTAATTTTTAAATTTTTTGTAAATTTCCTGTTTATTTTGCTTCCTGCGGAGCAAGTAAGTTGATAGCAAAATGTCTTGCAAGCTTACAAATGGGAGCAAATGTGTACGCCACTGCCACCTTGTGAGGAGAAAGAGACACACACCATCCTCCATGCTGGCATTATGGCCGCCCGGGTTCACATGTGCGCTGACGGGGATTTCATGAATTGTTTCAGCATGATTTTATGAATAAATTAGTTTCTAAAGTCAGGTAAATTATTTGCCTATTCGTAAACAAAATTTGCATAATAATTTCCGAGCCTGAACGCGACGGGGCCGTCCGTGAAACGTCCGTGAAATTGGGGACGCCACTCTGAACTTTTACCGTAAAATGTTCTGGTAAGAATACTCAGTTTCCTTTCTGATCGCGAGAACTGTTCCACATCAACAGAAGAAAAGCGTATAGGAAAATTAGAGCTCAAGCGCCATCTACCGTTAATTTGCTCTTCTACTTCTCCTACTATTCCGATATATATTGCGCGAGATGGGCAGAAAATAAGAGGGCAGAAATCAGGGCGTACTTTTTTCTGCTTTTTTTATTTTCTGCTCTTGGAGGTGTCCAAAAGGATGAGACAACACAAGTAGAAAGAGAGGTCTCGCACTCCCTGTGCGGGATACCGACATTTTGTTGCAAGACAATTCGCGACAAATACAGCTCGTTTCGAAGAATTTGCGAGACTCACAGTTTAAAATTAAAAGAATATACAACAAATTTAATCAAAAATTTATGCAATAAGCCTTGCATATTTTAACATTTAAAAACGCGAATGTAAGGTCATTTTATTCTATCATCAGTCTATTTAAAACAGAAATCTTAAAATCATGCATTATTTTTGTTAGAACAATGAAAAGATCATCAAACGGAAAAATGCACAAATACCCAACAATATTTAATAGAAGACTCAGAAGTACAGGGTGTTGCAGAAAACTACAGGGCAGTATAACGGGAAGCCTACCCGCTCGATTGCAGGAGCCAGCTCGGTCGATTGGCAGAATGGAGGGAGATGAAGGTGGCCTGCAGCAGCCAGCAGTTTCCCAGGTCGGGGAGGGGGGGGTGAACGTCAAAACTGTCATGTTTTTGATAAAATTACCCAATTATCATTTGATGTCGAGCCAGCCCCTGCAATCGACCGGGTAGGCTTCCCGTTATACTGTCCTGTAGTTATCTGCAACACCCTGTACATTTCGAGAACTACGTTTTCATCATCAGAGAGTCACTGTACATCTGAGTCTGCTACCTAAGTGCCATCCATTGTTGTAATTTGTAATTTTTGCATCTCGCTAGTGCACTGCACCGAAGCCAATTTTTCCGGTAACCAAAACGTAAAGGAAATGATTACAAAAAAATTTCCGTTGGATTTCTGTTGTGCCGCGATTCCGGTGATGTGAAAAACCAGGCTTAACAGGAGAATCTTAACATCGCTATCGTCTTGATATTTCAAATCCTCATTCTCATATACAAGCCAGAGCTCAACATACGTGATAGAACAGATTGGCCACCGATCTAACGTTTATTTTTCGACTTTTTGGAACTATCAAAACAAACCGTTCTCTCCTCTGACCTCTTGCAAGTGGTAAATGACAGGAACACAAACCATCACAACAGCTGTTGCAAGTATCGACAAGAACACGCTCCAACGTGTCTGGAAAGAATTGGGCTATCTCACTCATCAGAAAACTCGTGTGTCCCTTTTTCGTACCCAATCATTAAAAATAGAAAAGGTCGCGACGGTCTCATTAGACGACTCCACTTGACAATTTTATTCTCGGTGTCGTTGTCTTCTGGAATTATTCGCTAAAGAAGAACAAAAAAATCACCACCCAGCCAGCCGGATCTCTTTTCTTTTATTTTATTCTGTCGACGGTTCAATGGCTAAGGGGGCTCTCATTCACGCTGCCCTCGTACGGCGACCCACTGGAAAATCGATTCCAAATGGATGAAAAAATATCCAAAATGAAATAAAAATGGAAACACCCCAACGTTTTATGTCTCCATTTCCAATTTTTTTCCCTCTCTATGTGCCGTTGCTAACGTTAATACTCGATTCGACAACAATACTAATCTCGCGTCGAAACCATTTAAGTGGTCCGCAAATGGTTTCCCTTCACTTTATGAAAACCATTTCGATTCCGTACGATTCAAATATAAAACGACAAGTTCAAGAAGAAAAAAAAATTAAATAAAAAAAATCCTCTAAATATTTTTTTTATTTATTTTCTTTTTAATCACAGCCTCCGCTTTCGGTTCCTTCCAAAAACGCAGCGGAATGAAGATTTTAATCTCGCACGGGAGGAGGAGGAGGAGGAGTATAAATTTTGAAAAAAAAACAAAAAAAAAACGGAAGAGGGAAAAAAAAAATATTAAAAAAATTTAATTAAAAAGTGAAGTCTGTGAAGCAAGAAAAAAAATTCGCCAGACCCAACGGGTAAGAAGATAGAAAAAAAAATTGAAAGAGATACCAGAATTTAATAAGAAGTTTCAATTATCCGGTCAAAAGCTCAGAAACGATTCAAAGCAACTCATCAACGACGACAGCGACCTCTCTGCGGCGATTAAGGCGCCACGCTTATCTTCTCTACAAAGAATGGAAGAGAAATGCACAATTTTATCATACAAAAACTACAAGATGTCAGCTTCAGACTAAAGGATATCTGAGCACCATTCGATTTCTCAGATAATGTTCTCAATCACCGTCGTTACAACAACAAGGCCTATCCCTGGAAGTACCTAATTGGTATCAGTAAATGCTGTTAGGTCTGTTCTTGGATGTAACTAATTGCTATTTAAAGGGACATTCAGTAAGTCAGAAATTTTGCAAAACGCGAGTAAATCCTACTCGATATGGCTGATCGCGGCACTCTGCAGCACGTAACAAGCAAAACTCAATCTGAATAATGCCGATTGCTAATCAGAGCCAATGTCTAGACTACCTGTTTATACAGGGTGTTTTTGAATTGAGTACAGATTTTTGGGAGATGATAGAAGAGGTCCTTAGAGTATTTTTTGTCATATGAACATGGGGTCCCCGCAGGTCCATTTACTTACAATACTACATTGACCAATCAAATGACACCGGGACGCAGTGTGCATTGGTAGGCCTAAATTATTTTATTTTTAACAATTAACACAAGCAATCTACTGTAATAACTCTTAAAGTAATTTCAAGGTGCACGTGCTTGTTTGTTGAAAAGTCTTAGGACAAACTTCGTCAAGGAGATTCCATGGTATCCAACCTCTTTGTAAAATACGATTAGTCCATATGTAAATGAACTAATCGCATTCTGGGAAAGCAGTCATTTCGAACAATTACTGTAAAAAACACCCTGTATAAACTTTTTCACTTACAATAATAACTCATTCTATACCCTCACCAAATACTGACCATTCCTCTCGGGAGGCCTTATATAGTTCCTAGCATTTTTTTTAATATTTACTTACTATTATTTACTCTAGATATTTTATAAACTTAATAAAAAACTTGCCAACCCTTTCATATTTTTTAATATTTATCTAAATATCGCATGCGTAGACAGGTTTCGGAAGTAAATTTCATCATAGCTTCCGACTTCTTCTTCTTCAGCTTTTCCCACTTCTACGTGGGGTCGCTGTTTTTGATGAACTTTCTCCATTTCTCTCTGTCCTCTGTCCACTCCCTTCTGAGTCCATTTGATTTCAGATCTTCGTCCACAATATGTTGCCACCTTCTCTTGGGTCGTCCTCTTTTTCTCCTTCTCTCCACTTTCATGTTCATAGCTCTTATGCCAGTGTAGTCCTCGTCTCTTCTCGTTACATGGCCAAACCATCTCAGTCAATTTTCTTGGATTTTGTTTTCAATATCTATAACCTTCACTGTCCCTCGGATGCGCTCATTTCTAATCCTGTCTAATCGTGTCACTCCGCACATCCATCTCAACATTCTCATTTCTGCCACCTTCATCCTTTGTATATTGGACTTTTTTAGAGAGAGTGTTTCCATTCCACTCCACCAAGTCTCACCACCATCCTGTAAACTTTGCCCTTTAGACGCACAGGGATCTTCTTATCGCAGAGGACTCCAGAGACTTCTTTCCAATTTTTCCAACCTGTCTGTATTCTGCTAGTCACTTCCCTACCCGTCTCACTCCATTCATCAACTGTCGATCCAAGGTATCTGAAGTGGTCAGTTTTCCTGATTGCTGTCTCCATCAGTTTCAGCTCCTCATTTTTCTGAGCCACTAAGTTGCAGGCCATATATTCTGTCTTGCTTCTGCTGATTTTCAGTCCCCTGTCTTCCAGAGCTTTCCTCCAATTCTCTAGCTTTTCTTCGGCCTTTGCTCTAGATCTTGCACATAAAACTATATCATCCGCATAGAGCATGTTACAAGGCGCTTCTTTCCTGACTTTCTCCGATATGACATCTATCACTATGTTGAACAGGGAAGGACTCAGTGCTGAGCGTTGGTGGAGACCCACTCTCACTTCAAAGCTACTCGTTTCTCCCAGGCAGGTTCGCACATTCGTCTTGGCTTACCTATACATTTCTTGAATTAACCTGACATATTTCTTTGGTGCGCTTCTAACTCTGAGGCTCCTCCAAACTTCTTGCCTTGGCACTCTGTCATATGCCTTTTCCATGTCAATGAACACCAGGTGGAGTTCTTGTTGTTTCTCTCTGAACTTCTCCATCATTTGTCTCAAGCTAAAGATTGCATCAATGGTTGACTTTCCTGGCATGAAACCAAACTCTTGACTCCCAATATTAACTTCAGCTCTCAGTCTTTTGTCCAGGATCCTCTCCAAGACCTTCTTAGTGTGTGACATTAGCTTAATTCCTCTGTCATACATTTGGATGTCTCCTTTACCTTTGTAGATTGGGACAAGAATACTTTCTCTCCATTCGTCTGGTATCTTCTCTTCTCTGTAGATCTTCACCAAGAGATCCCATAACAGGTCCAGCCCTTCCTCTCCAAGGGCCTTCCAGGCTTCAGCCGAGAGTCCATCCGATCCAACTGCTTTCCCTCTCTGCACCTGCTTCAGTGCTACCTTAACCTCACTCCTTGTGATGTCTGTTGTCAGTTCCTCATTTGGTATTCTTCAGATAAATGAGGGACTAACCTAATCCATCATAGCTTCCGACTGATTATTGTTATATAACTTAAAATTATAAAAAAATGCCTATATTGCTCCTTCATAGCAAGGTCGTAACTCGAACTACAGGCTCCGTACAGCCGTTGTAATGCCCCGCTGATTTTAATCTACAGAAAGTGCACAATTTTGCCACCAGGTGACAGTCGTTAATCTATTGAGCTATGGTGCATGGATAAGTGCGGAGAAGGGTGGTGACAAGCTTAAAGCGTGAACCGCCATCTTGAATCCGTGGTCGAAATTGACAACTGAGTAACTATGCTAAATTCGCCTTAATTTTAGACAAATTTATTGTCGCCTGAAGCTATGCAATTATAAATTAGGTTTTACTCCCATACATAAATGTCACACAAAGAAAAATAAATACGACAACCGAGTAGACGAAACCGTCATTATGTTTCGTGGTAGCAGAAATAACTATTTAAAGAAAGTATTATTGAAATTTTCGGATGCATCCTATAATTGCGCAATTCTGCCACTAGGCGCGCTTATCAATCACATCTACACGGAAGCTAGAGAATCTAACTGCTCTCACGCCTAGTCTAGCAAGTAACTAATTGGTCCCAGTTATTGTTAGGCCTTAGAGTTGAAAAATAGGTAGTTGCTGTCAGTAGCTAATTGCTGTTAGATCTGATTACCTAATTAGTTAGGATCAATAAATTATGTCTACTCATTAATATCATGATACTCACTCTCAGCCCCTGATTTTCGCTTATAGAAAGGTTAGGTTAAATTAGGTTTTATGCAAACATTAAGAAACCTCGTCTCCTATTCTCTTATTACTTTCATGTATCTTTATTTCCTGCAAAACGAGATATAAAAGCCCACCTGAAACCATCTTCCAGAAGCACCTTATCTACTGCAAAAGGTATAAAAAGAATACTCGTTTCTTCTGAATTACGCAGATCCATTTAGACCACAACAGTCCATATATTAGAAACGGAACCTCCGGTTCAAAAAGCCAAAATAAATATATGCCTAGATGGTAATATTCGTCCAAATGAAAAAAAAATTCATAAAGGAATAGAAGGTACCAGCTTCTATTGGACGTCAAAGCATATCTTTGTTTCAGTTTTGGAATAAGAAATTCAGGCGTTCCTATAAGACACAGAATAATTCCATTTTTCGTCCAAAACTACTTCTCTTCCTTCTTTCGTTGCTTCCCTTTCTCCTCAGCATAATCCACGATTTAGGAAAGGAAATGGCCCTGGCAGGATAAGAGCGAACAAAGAGACTTCATTACGCAAACTGAACTTTTTCAGCCCCAGCGTTTTTCTAAGCCCAGAGATAAAAGAGAGCAAACGACGCCATTCCCAACTCAAAACTTTGCGCATTTCCGTCTCGCATAGGCACTGCTCCAGAAGAAGACGACTTTAAAAAAAAAAAAAACTTTTTTTTTTCCTAATAAACATCCGGAAAAGGTTGTGATGGGCTAGTCAACATTTCAAAGAGTCCGCGAGGCTTTTGATAACAACAATTTTACTACATGAAGAGCACCCAAATCCAGTCGAGTCTCGCGTATCGATTTTCCTGATTGGCTCAATTGGATCCGTAATTGGCCGGAAGCGAGGGTAACTCCTACTCGATCCGAGCTCCGGAAATTTCCAGAATTCGATCGAGGGCAGACAGTGGACTGATTCGAGCTTTAAAAAAAAAGGAATGGGTAAAGTAAGAAGTTGCAAGAAGCTTTTTTTTCAGTTCTGCATCAGAGGACTGTACATTAGGACGTTATGCGTGCTGGGAGCAAAAGCTCCGCCTGAATCTGAGCGGATGCTTCACTGCGGCACACACGCATCTGGATACTGCAGCTGACGGCAATGCAGGAGAGAAAATATATACATAAATCCAATAGCTTTGAATTTTAATTAGAATTCATGAGTACTTTTCCGAGACTAATAAGAAAATTTTAAAGACTACTATTAGCAGCAACTATTTCAAACAAATTGCAAAGAGGAGGAGAAATGAATGCAGTTGCAAACGAGCGGAGCCAAGAGAGGAGGGTAACGTGGAATCAGATGTCGTCATTAAAGAGCGCCTGACTCGAATTTCCTCTTTCAGGAGATACAGGAAGAGAGAGA
Source organism: Rhysida immarginata (assembly GCA_023313115.1). Taxonomy (NCBI): domain Eukaryota; kingdom Metazoa; phylum Arthropoda; class Chilopoda; order Scolopendromorpha; family Scolopendridae; genus Rhysida; species Rhysida immarginata. The sequence continues at coordinate 743,205 of JAHWFO010047174.1, read as the reverse complement.
GTCATATTCCTTTTGTCATTTGTCTGCTTCAGAGTTTCGTTTGAGCCGCATTTGCTGTGCGCGCAACGAGCCAGAAAACGCGTCACCAGGCAACGATGCCTCCCTTCTTCTGGAAAGACAATCATCATCTGGGGGTCTTATTAACATGCTCGCATATATATCCCTTTTACTAAGAGGAAACTAATTTTTATGTTTTCTAAAGAAGTTAATTTCTATATCGAATTTATAATGGAATTGAGATTATTCTCTTCTTCAAATCAATGAAGTCTTATTATACCCTATAAGAAAAACAATTATAAAATATATATAAAGGGTGGGTCTGAAATTGTCGATATTGGTCTCCAGTGCTTCCGTGCAGAACGCATAGAGGGTCGAGCTATGTTAATCAACACTGACACCCTTGAGGAACGATACATTTGGTGAGCCTGAAAATGGAGGATGATTACTAGTTGGAGGGTTGAATTTGGTACACCACCGCCAACAAGGGTAACAATAACAAAACTCCGAGACAAGTTTGAAGCCGAAGGAACGGTGAAAGATGTGTTGAAGAAAGAGAAGTTCCACTGATAACGAGAGTGTTGATGCCGTCATGGAGGTTTTTGCACGATCCCCAAAGAAGTCAGTGAGGCAATGCTCTCGTCAAATTGGTATCGCCAAATCCATCAATGATATTCCATTAGCTATAATCCATTCGGTATGTCGCTCTGTTCGACGTCGGTGTTGGGAGTGTACTGTGGCAGAAGGTGGACATTTTGAACATGTACGGACTTAAGGAAGTTTAAGGAATAAAATACAACAAACCTTATATGTCTATCTCATTTCGTTGCTCAGTTAGAACGTTTCAAAGTGTGTATACATCAATTTGGAACACTCTATACATAGATATATAGTTTCGTTTGTTAAATAATCTAATACTATAATTCTCTTATCCATCTGCCCGTCCGAGGCCAACAAAGAAAGTTACAACAATCCGTCCGAAGCCAGGAATTGTTGTGGTAAGATAATACTCTTTTGAACGGGAATAGGTAGCCAGTTGAAATTTTCACAGAGTATGTGTCATTATGGCGGATTGTCTAATAAACAATAAAAAAATGTAAAAAGTTCTTTTTTGTTTTGTTCTACCATAAAAACGGTTACACATACAAGCGTCAAATTTGTCATGATTGTAAGTTCAAATTCTGAAGTATAATAATAAATAATGAAAAACTGGCCAAGTGTGAGTTGGACTTGTGCAACATCAAACAAAATCTTTTTTCAGGTGATCTTTTTTGAAGACTTTAATATTCAAATCGCTTTTGTTCAAATTACAAAATAAACAATCTAAGAAGTGCGCGAGTTTAATTTATTGTTTAAAGTGCTTATTTTATAGATTTCGACACAAACTATTATAGATTATATGTCTTTAAAAGCCAAAATCGAGAACAAAGTGCCACACACTCCAGAATCTGGCATACAAACGTTGAGTCAAAAGTAGTGGCCAACTCGGGAGGGGGAGTTAGAGTTTGACCATTTTCTGGGCGAAAACCATTTACCACAAGGGTATATCGCAGTTTATTAAGAGAAAAGAGTGGGAAGAAACGACCTTGTGCCACCTGCGTCAGCCAGTGTAAAAATGTGGCAAAAAAATTAGTGATACGCGGGCTCCTTCGTCACTATTGGGAAAAGGGGACCAGTGCGCGAGCAGCGGCCGCCGAAATCTGCAGGGTGGAAGGTCAAGGTGTGACCAATGAACAAACAGCACGACGGTGGTCTCCCGCTTTTCGTCTGGAAGATGCGCCAAGGAGCGGAAGCCCAAAGAAGTGGATGACGCAGCCCTACGGCAACGAGTGGAAGCCAACCCAGGCAGCACCACCCCTGGACTAGCGGCGGACATCGCGAATCACAATCGAGTGTGGTTCGACATCTGCACGCCATGGGAAAGGTCAACAGGAGCTGCCGAGTTGTGCCCCACGAGCTGACGCCCGCGCAAGCACAACAACAGGTGAAGGTGTATCGTCAACTGCTGCAAAAATCAGTGAGGTTGAAGAGGCCGTGCGTGACTTTTTCGCCCAGAAACCGGAGGAGTGGTTTCGCGAGGGCATCCGCCAACTGGCTGATCGTTGGATGAAGACCATCGAGCATGATGACTCGACTTTGAAGATTAGCAATAAGTGGTTCCTGTCTGGTGCCCATTTAAAAGTTTGCGCAGTGATCGGCCACTACTTTTGACGCAACCTCTGTATTTTGGTAAAAATATTATATGGTAGTAAGGAAACCTGACAAACTTACCGAAATTTAGAAACTAGATTTAGAGAGCATATTAATTACATCAAGAATGCTTTAAACAATTCCAAGAAGGCAATTGGGAATTTCCAAGAAACATGTAAATAAATTTTTAATATTAGTGATAAGAGATAATTGAAAATTTAATTATTTTAATGCTAAATAAATATTACCCACAAGAAATATTAAATAAACAAATATTACACAGCGATAATAAAAACCACGTACAGCGAAATTAAAAGAATCTAATTCTTTAGAAATATTTTACAGCAATATTAGACCCATAATTTAATTTAATTAGAAATATGAAAATTTCTTATTTCTTCAAAAGACCTTTGAGAATAAGAAAGAAAATTCTCTCTCTCGAATGATCTCCCAATTTAGACAAACTCCTCTCCTGACGACCGCCATTAAGACAAACGATCAAATGCATCTCTTCCTCGCTTCAAGGAGAGATCCGCAGAAAGACAAAAGAAGATAGCCTATATAAAAATAACAAGATAACATTTACTTCAGCAATGACCATGAATGACGACGAATAGCTTTTGGCTCTCCTCCACTTGCTTCTTTAAGTAAGGGGGAAAAGTTTAGAGAACGCAAGCCTACTTTAAAGGAGATGCCACGAAAAGAAATGTCAAAAAAAATTATTTTTCACGCGCTCAATGCTTGTATATTTTCACTTTATTTTTAAAAAAAGCAACCCATTCGGGAATGTAAATCAATGTTGCGAGTGAGTCCTTGCGTAAACAAAGTGCGCAAGAAGGGAGAGAGATATCCGGAACCATTACTCCTTCATTCAGAAAAAAAATAAAAAGAGAAGATTGTTTAATGACCCCGAGACCAAAAAAGGAGGAAAATAAATGGGTGGCCGCCAAAAGTTCTTTTTCCTTTCGTCGTACGAAAAAAACGTCCTCTCTAGCCACAAAGCTAAGAAAAGAAGAGAAAAGCTTCCGCTTCCAGTTCATCGTAAGAGTATTACTTCCACATACACACCAAAACATTTTAACTGTCTACTTTGCATATATCCTTAGAAATCGGCGAATCAGAGTGAAGTTCCTTTCCTCGTGAATCATTCTCTTTGCAAACCCTAAATAATCCGGTTCCACCAATTCCACGTTCTATTTTTTCCCAATAATAAATCATCTGAAAATACCCAAAGAGCACTTGGCTAAGATTTAGAAATGGGCGCTGGAGTAAAATTCGGTCAAGAGCACGCGAGTTTATTTTGAAGACGAGGAAGCGCCTCTTAATTATTTTTATAAATTATCAACCAATCAGCTTTCAGATTAAAACTGCTAAGTCATTGGATTACACAACTTTTTAAGAGCATCCACGATCAAAAGCATCCTTCAGTTGCTTAATCGAGTTATATTGAGTACCATTTGCATAGACAATCCTAAGAGATCTCCCCACAGATTTTCTATGGGGTTCTGATCAGGACTGCATGATGACCACTTTAAAACATTAATTGAATGCTGCTCTAACCAGTAGAGTGAAGTTTTGGCTGTATGTATAGTGCAATTATCCTACTGGAATACAAAATTTGGACCATTTAATTCATCCCTTAGAGGTATAAGATAATTGACCAGCTTATCTTGATCATCCAGAGCCGTTCCAATAAGTGCAGCAGCTATTTCAGGTTCAAGTTTGCTACACCCAAATTGGTAAGCAGTTACCTAGTGTTGCGGTTAATATTTCTTAATTTTTTTAAAAGATGGCGTTGAAAACAAGGGTTGGTTCACAGTCTAATCTCTTATGTCATTTTGGAGCTATGACCGTACCTTTCTAAACGCCGATGTTGTTTAAACGATTTCGAATTAGCGTCATATGAAGGAATATTGGAATCGCGAAAAATTTAGGTTTTCAGATTTCAACGGAAATGTACATTTTGACCATCCCTGAATCCATTTGATGTGTTTCGGCGTAACGTCTCTCGTACGTACGTGTATGTGTCTCTCGTGTTTCTCAAAAACAATTACTAATGTTGAAATTTTGTATTTAGGACCCTTGTAACATGTAGTTGTGCACCTCCCATTTTGATTGCAATCGGCTAAGCTAAACATGTGTGCTTGTGGCGTCCACAACAGATTTCTTTTCATGTCTATGGAATTTTGAATGCGTGGAGCAGGTTGTGACGTCAGAGTTTGATTGTTTGACGTCAGAGTTTGAAGAACTGCATTTGAAGCACTATACATGTATTTGAAAAACAAAAAAAAAAAAATTTGTTTAAACAATTGGAGTTTTTAGACAACAAATAGAGAGAGCATTCAATAAAGCTTCGTACAAAGGGAGTCGCACGATACCCACAATAAAGAGCATTTGCGGCAAGTAGTACTTTTCTTGATCAATCAAAAGAAAAACGCGAGTGAAAGCCATCGTATTCTTGGGGAAACTTACGTGACAATGCCCCAAAGCAAAACTGTTGCATGCATTGTTTTAGAAGTACGGCCCGCGGAAGAATAAAGCCATATGCCTCGTTTGTAAAGACACTGTTGCTGCGTTGAAAGAATACAGTATACCCTTCCACTAGGAATCAAAACATGGCATGCTGAACCCTGATTTAGAAGATTCAAAAGTGGTGATTTCGACTTGAAACACAATGCTATGCATTTGGTGGGATCAGAAGGGTGTCGTGTAACTTCTGTAACTTGGTGAAACGCACACCACTACTCACCAGACTTGGCCCCTTCCAAGTACCACGCTCTTTCCATGAAACACTTCAACAATCACGAAGATGTCGAAAAATGGCTTGATGAGTTTTAAATATTAAATTTTCCAAAAGCTGCAAAACCTTTTATCTCCCTTCCACACACCAATAAACGTTTTTCTATTTCGAGTCCATTCATCAGTCCCGCGTAAGAATTACATTAAGAGGCGTCTGTTCTCCTTTAAATGGAAACTTTTGTTCACAAAGAAAACGAGTCCAGTGTTATCCTTTTTTCCCCTTAAATATTCCTCTCCTTCCTTCTCCAAACCCCATCTTAATCTTTCGTCTCCATCTCTTGGCCCAGCCATCTCCATAAACAAAGTGACTCCTCGTTTTGGGAGTAGAGCCAGATGGGCGACACAAACTTCTTTCACTGCCACGAAACCCCATAATCTCTCTCACACGCACACCTTTTTCGTGTTATTCTATCTTTAGCTCTCTTTGTAAAACTCCTCTACTTCAAAAGCAAAAAAAAAAAAAAGGTCCCGCTTTCTTTACTATATAATCAATGACGAACGTAGTAAGTTCATAGTACTAAGTTGAGATGAATGTCTGCAGCGCGTAAATCTCGCCTCGAAAAGAAGAGCACAACTTATCTCGGCAATAAATACTCTTTGGATAATAAAGTGCAACAAATAAATTAGGGAGCATGAAGAAGAAGTAAATCACAAGGAAGAATGCTAACATCACATAGAACTCATTCACTGCAGCCAAAAGTGTATTTGAGGAAGAGCATCTCAGCTTAAGGGCTCTTACGTAAACCGAAATCTATTAAATTTAAACATTCAACAGTTTTTATAGTTTTTATTGGAATTCAATAGGTTTTCGCAACCCTTATGCTGATTGTGGTCCAGTTAGTTCCAAGAGCTTTTATTCTTTAGGACTCCTTGGCAGAATATTCATCATCAAGCTGATGGTGACGAAGGATGATGAAAAGTAATCCATCTTTCCTTGACGCATTCATTCAGAAACGCACTTCGGCGTTCATGGTTTCTTCTGCATAAAATGACACCGAGACTTGCCAGATTAAGTGCCTCTTCGGAAAATTAGTGTGGGACCGCACCGCCCCGACGTGTTATTTTTATTCCATATTGTGGAAGACCTCTTTGGGTTAGTCAAGCTTCTTGCCTATTTCGGTATATTTCAGGTGGAATTTATTCCGGAAGGGTGAAAATCGTTTACTCCCACCTGAACAAATATACGCTTCACTGTTCGATTGTCGTTGCCTGTTGATTGGAAGAGTCGAGTTGATGTATGCTTTGTTATAGGTTATGTCGTAAACTGTCGCCCGAGACCGGCGGCGTCCTTTTATACCTAACCCACTGGAAGAGGAAGGGGAAGCTGCCATCGCGTTTGGAAGGTTCTACACTGTGCAAGAGCTTCAAACACACTAATCGTCTAAACATTTGTTAGGGAGCTCAAGGGTAACACGTATATCTCTTTGTCAATAATTCTTGAAAACGAATGTTCTATTGCCAAGGCAGCAGAACAATCTATCAGTGCATCATCTTGAAAATATTGTTGCATCATCACCACATCGGTTTTCATGGCAACAATGCTTCCCCGGCTTTAATGTGGAAATATATGGCAACAATAACTTCGATGAAACAGCTCTCTTCTTGGGTGGCTGTGACTGTGTGCTTTCCAATCCCGACAATCTGAGCGGGGTTCTCACAATTTGCCAATCTGTTTTTGCAATTGCATTCTGCTCTCGATGTATTGAAGCAAAACTTGGGCTTTCATCACTTTATGTGTTCTAGCAATTACCGTTTTTTCATTTGACACGCTCACCATTTGCTCAGTTGCTGACGAAACCAATACAGCTCGGAGCAAAAGGACGGCTTCCTCTCTCGCCTTTCCACTCTTTCTCAATAGTCTGCTAACTCTCCACTATCTCCAGTTAGTGCTCGTTTCTAAGAAATATCAATTCTAAGAAAAGCCCAAACAACAGGAATTCTATGAATTGTTACAAATTGAACCTTATTTATAAAGCAGAAACTTTGCCTTGCATTGTTGGTCATGAGATACCTCTTATTAATATGCCCTGCCATCATCTTAAATATCGATTTATTATCGATAATTATTATTTTTTCGAAATCTGAGATAGACAGTGACCTTCCTCTTGCTTTGAAGATCAAGTGTGCAAAATTTCATCAAGATCGGAATAAAACTGTAGATTTCTATAAGAGACAAACAAACAAACATTCTTCTTTATTTATATAGAACTAGCAAAGGTACCCGGCGTTGCCCGGGATAATTACACTTGGATGTAAACAGAACAATCTCAAAAAATTAAATTAAATTTTGCAATATCTTAAAAATAAACACATGAAAATGCTTAGAATTAATACAGTAAAAATTCTTAATGAAAATTCGAAAAAAATCTTTTTAAAGGCTCACAATGGCTGGACCTCTCCAATAATTTCTTACTCACGTAATCTTACCTCAGATGTATACTTAGTGTTGTTGCAATTTCCACTCTTCTCTCGATGTGTTGAAGCAAAACTTGGCCATTCATCACTCTGTGCAGTCTAGCGGTCGCCGATTCTTCTATTTACTTGCTTCCCATTTGCTCAATACATCACGGAGCTAAAGGAGTGCTTCCTCTGTCGCCTTTCCACTCTTTCTCAATAGTCTGCTAACTCTCCATTATCTCCAGTTACTGACCATTTTTAAAGATTTTCAAGAAATTGTTAAGTACTAAGAACTCTCTTTTCTAAGAAAAGCCTGAATAACAGGAATTCTATGCATTGTTACAAATTGAAACTTATCCATATTACATCATCATTTTATGTTCATTGTTATAATTCTTGGAAAGATTGCTTTAACATTACATCATCATTCTGTGCTCATTGTTATTGGTGAATTGCGCGTTGATACCATTGTTGATGCGAATATAATGGGCCTATTGTTGCACAAACTTTGCCTTGCATTGTTGGTCATGAGATATTTCTCATTAATATGCCTTGCCATAATCATGAATATCGATTTTTTATCGATATTTATTATTTTTCCGAAATCTGAGGTAGACAGTGACCTTCCTCATGCTTTGAAGGTCATGTATGCGAAATTTTATCAAGATCGGAATAAAACTGTAGATTTGTATAAAAAACATACAAACAAACAGACCCACAAACATCCTTCTTTATATATATAGAAGAAAACCATTGAATAACTTGGTCCAAAAAACTAAGATATAAGAGGAAATGAACTCTGCATCTTTTTTTTTTCTTTATTTAACATTGAAAATAGAATCCAGAGTTGAATGATATTGAATCCAAGATGAAGTAGTGATGAAATTCCAAAAGCGAATTGAGTATATGAAATGAGCAACAAAAAGCCCCTGTGAGTAAGAGAAATGCGAAGGCCAGTTACATATGTCTTATTCATTGGCTAGCACGAGCCCAAAGGGAAAAGATTCTGAAAGCGATGCCCCAGTGAGAAAAGAAAGAAGACGCTTTCAACGATGATCCTTCGCCAAAATCCTCTCGAGTGGAACCTCCCTTTTCTTTTATGAAGGGAAACGATTTCTATGGAACGATGGCCGTTCCATACGGAGATGAGCGGTTGGGGGTTAGACACCCGAAAGAGAAAAAAAAAAAGATAAAAACCGCCCAGCGAATCTCTCCCACTGGTTTGTGAAAGGAAATTTATTTTTATGCTCCTTTCCGAAGGCAACGAACGCTTTGCTCTCTTCCATGTTTATAGGATGAGCCTTTCCAAAGTGGATCTCGTTCCATAAAACCGCGAATTTCTATTCTTTATCTCGCGTTATTCACAGCCACTGGCCTCGACGCTCTTCAATCCGGGCAAAGGTTCCGAGTTTCATTTTCACGTCCTTACTTTCCCTGTTCCTCATTCTACTAAACTGTTTTTCCCGCTCTAAGTATGCATGCGTTCAGTAGCTACTCCTGAAAGGCCTTTGCCTCTACGGCAACCACAATAACCAAAAACTAAAGGGAATATGACCCATTCTGAAAAAATTTAACTTTATTCTTTTTTCAATGCGTCACAAAATATGGCTAACGGCCGGATGCAACAACGTCAGTTAAAACTATCTCTTCGTTAAAGTCACGGTTAAAATACGTATTTCGCGGTGCATCAAACGAGATTAGGGCTTAAGTAGCAGTTTAACTTAAACACTCGATGACTACGGTTTAGCTTCATGGTTAGCGAAGCAAAATGGCATTCCGAAACAGAAATACAATTTTAAACTAATAATATCAACATCTGAGGTTTGGCGTGAAAAAATCCTCTTAAAGACCTTTCATTTATTAATGGATAAAATAATTATCAAACAGCGATTAGATAAACTAATTGAATAAACTATTTGGATAAGCTCTTTGGATAAACCATTTGGATAAGCTAATTGGATAAGCTCTTTGGATAAACCATTTGGATAAACCATGTGGATAAGCAATTGGATAAGCTAATTATCAAACAGCTCTTTGGATAAGCTGAATTGATAATTTAATTGGATAAGTTAAATGAATATACTATTTGGATAAGTTAATTTTCAAACAGCAATTTGGAGAAGGTATTCGGATTAGCTATTTTTCAAAGAGCAATTTGGATATGCTAATTATCAAACAGCTCTTTGGATAAGCCATTTGGATAAAATAATTATGAAACAGCTATTTAGATAAACTAATTGGATAAATTATTTGGATAAGCTCTTTGGATAAGATAATTATCAAACAGCTATTTGGGTAAGCTATATGGATAAACTAACTGGATAAGCCATTTGGATAAGCAATTTAGATAAGCTAATTGGATAAGCTAAATGGGTAAGTGAATGGATGGGAAGAAGAAAGTACGGATTGCGTCTAAAGTTTAGAACGTAGGATTTGTAGACCAGTGTCTATGATGTTGTTTAGGGATCGCCAACAAGACTGGGTCATGAAGCCAACAAGACGGCCAAGGAATTTTGTTGCATCACCATCATTGAGATATTTGATTGGGAAATCGGATAGGAAAAGTTGGGTAGGTCTGCTCCCAACTGGGGTTTTCCCTGATAGGTGAAGGGTGGATGAGCTAATTTTCAAACAGCAATTTGGATAAGCTATTCGGATAAGTAATTAAAAGAATATTATAAGTGATGTGTCAAGGTTAAGAAAGAAAATTCAAAGTACATCACATGAAAATAAACGAGGCCTTTCGGTCATTTTATTCAAAGACCTTCTTCAGGTATAAACTTTTTGAAAGTGTTAACTGATTCTTACTATCAGTAAAGGATAATAGTTATATTGTTGAGAAGCATTGTTACATCATCTGATTGTTTACATGTAAAAAGTTATTAATGATATGGATAAGTAATTATCAAACAGCTAATTGAATTAATTAAATGGAAAAGCTATTTGGATAATCTCAATGGATAAGCTAACTGATAAGCTATTTGGATAAGCTAGTTATCAAACAGCTAATTGAAAACAATCAGCCATGTTGACCGGAAGTTAATTGGAGCAAAACGAACCAATCACAGTCTTCGTTACTCATATTACATCCAGTTAACTAACTGAGACTTAACTAGGCTTGGTGCAACATTTCCCGGTTAAATGACTTAACTAATTGTTAACTAAAGATGTGAAAGCAAAATCTACCGGCCGTATCAGAAGATCTACACGAATGATCGCCGCAAAGTTTGAATGGGACACTGGATAGTGCTAAGCATGCCAACCTATCTTTCTTTGAAACGCTCTTAACCCGAATTGAACTACACCAACAACCCCATTAAAACATTCAAAGCACGGTGATTGTGTGTATCCTTCAGCAACAACCGCATCAGGCTCAAAAGAAAGGAAGAACATATCCTTCCGTTCATTAATCTTTCGATAGCATTCTCCTCACTTCCGACACTGTTAGGACGCCCGACTTGACTGGAGGGCGACGTGACAGACGGTCGATCGTTGGACGAAACGGCATACGATGAAAAGTCGGCGGTCTCCCGATAAAAACATCGATTTCTCATTTATTCTCCAGCCAAAAGGCACCGCAACGCGTGAGTGGGCCATGTCGATTGCAAAACTAGCTTCTTCGTGTCGCCCGTCCACGCCCATTCCATCATAGCGCCTTGGTCAAACCTCCCAACTTATGGGCGACGTAATCGGGAGAGAAAAGTCACGCAATAAATTCCCACTTGGGCCGACAAATTGGATGGGAAGTACGGAAACAGATCTTGGCAGGTAAATTGATATGGAGAATAAACGGCGAAAATAAACTATCCCAACTGGCACACAACACTGTCACACAACATTGGTCTTGATAAAATAGCGAAGAACGTTCCTCTCACGTAAGAGAAATATGCATTTCCGAGTATTTCCTGTCTCTAAATACTCAGTTCACAGTCCTCTGCCAGCAGAATTTTAATCCTAAATGTTTGATGCACCCTGTATATCTATGCTTCTGAGAATGTCTTCCTGCAGAATATTTTCAAATGATTTCACGAAGTAGATCAGGCCAACATTTTCTTTACTCGCGAAATCGTAATAATTTCACCTTACGATTTGTGAACTACAATTGTTATTTTAAGATCATATTACGGGTGATCAAATTATAAAACAAAATTGAATTTGTAACAATGCATAAAATTCCTGTTGTTCGGACTTTTCTTAGAACTGATAGTTCTTAGAACATACCACTTTCTTGAAAATTTTTAAAAATGAGCACTAACTGGAGGTCATGGGCAGTTAGTAGACCAGGTCATGGGGAGGTCAAAAATGTGTACATGTAATTTAATAGGCGTACAAGGAAGTCATCTGGTACCCACACCAGATTCTTGTTTTAAATGGATAGTTGCTACTGTTGCTTTAATTCTACGTTAATAAACAACTATTACAACACCCCTCTCCTCGTAGGTCCTCAAGTTCCTATCACTTAATGATATTGCTCCTCCTCGAAGGTAATAAAAACGGAAAGCTTGGCAAAAACTATCTTAGGGAAATGTACGAAATAACTTTTGTAAATAAAGTGTTTGCCTCTGATGAGCCAATTTTGAGTTATAAAGGTTTATATAAAAAATAAAACCCATGATTAAGTGGGAGGCCTGTGCGAATGTACTCGTCCACCATTTCAATTTATTTTTGTATAAAATAGTCTCATAGACTCCTTCCAATAACCAAGAATCAACAGAAGGAATCGATGAGACTCTTTTCTCTAATTGAAAAGGAAGACAAGAGTTGTGTAACAACAACAACGACGACGACGCTTACACGATTAATGGATTCTTCTTTCGCAACTCACATTGAGCCAACAACATTCAGTAAGACGAAGATGCGCCTTGTTATTTTCCCTCTTGTCTCCATCTAATTAGATTTCCCCGACAAAACAGTGCAATGAATGATGGGAGGAACGCAATCGTCGGACCTAATAAGGAGAAAGACCGACTGATCCACGTGATAACTCTGAATGCCTCGTCTGTCAATAACACAGCAATTGGAAAAACGGAACTAGCCTCTAATGAAAGTCTTCTCTCGTTTTTTAAGTATCTTGTATTGAGAATACAGATTTAAGGCATTTTGGTGTGAGGAAGCCACTCAGAGCATCCGTATACATTTCCTCAATATAACGACCAGTCATGGAACCTGACAGTTTTTTCAACTCTAGTTTGTTGACAAGCCATTGTTTCGTGTCATTTGCAGAGTGGATCGATGCACCAGCTTGCTGAAAAATATAGTTTTACTGCTTCTGGCAGGAGATAAGTTTGCAATGCATTGACGTAGCTAAATCTACTTTGTCGTCCTTCAAGAAACGCCGATTTGAACTTTCTAACCGCTGCAGAGCCTGTCTACACCATCAATGAACCATCTTGTTGGCGCTTGAAGAAATACACAATTACTTTTCTGATATGATGCCAGTAGAAATGCATGCTGTCTGCCCCACCCAAATCATTGCTGAAGATGACTTGTGGAGTAGTTGGTCTGGTTCTTCAAACCTCCTCAATAAAGTGAAGTTGTACTTGCTTATAGTGTTCTTTTAAGGGTGTCATCATTTTGGTGTATTCCATCACGTTTGATAAATGGATAGTTCTGATAGTCCAAACGGATGCATCCAACTGCAGTGTTGCTGCAATTGCTTTTGAGCACCTGCTTTTCCGAACGACTTGCTTTTCCAACTTGTCGCAAATCAATTTCTTAGGTCGTCCTGATAAATGTCAACAATTTCTTGAAGAAATTTGTTAAAAATCTAGTTGATAAGCCGATTTGCCCGGGACTTTATTTATCTTCTTGTTGGGTTGACCTGCCTCAGATTAAAATGATAGCCATCTTCACCACCTGAGAATATTACTGGGATACCTTAGAACCATATTTCCTTCCAAATTTCCCTTGCCCTCTTACACTCCACCTAAAATTCGCCAGAAAATTCCTGTAACAAAAACCAGTTTTCCAATTCGCACTCTGCTCTCGATGTCTTAAAACAAAAGTTGGCCATTCATCACTTTGTGTGGTCTAGCAGTCGCCGTTTCTTCTGTTGACGTACTTGCATCGTCCAGGGCCGCCTGGGAACTTGTCATTCACCACTTGCTCATTTTCTCAATAGTCTGCTAACTCTCCATTATCACAAGTTACTGCTCATTTTTAAAAATTTTCAAGAAATTCTAAGAACTAGGAGATTTCCGCAGTTAAAATTGAAGTGTCAGCAGCTGGTATTTATACTCTGAAGATGGCAGGTGATACGCGGAGAAGCTACAACAAATTCTTGAAATAACGTCCCATTTATTGGTTATGAGACAGCCCAGGGACCCTCGAACGAATACGCCAGTCGATTTTTCGACGCCTCAATGTGTTTGTTGCGTCCCACGGTCGTCATTTTGAACATTTGTTGTAGCTTCTCCGCATGTCACCTGCCCTCCACAGAGTACATCCGTTGCTGAAACTTCACTTTTAACTTGCAGAAATCTCATAAACGGTTCATTATCCGAACCATGTTGACATGAACTTTTGTTTTCATCTCGCTGTGGGGAATGACCACCACAAGTTTGTGGCACGGGTTTTAGATACACCCGATATGCTGCACAAACTTTGCCTTGCATTGTTGGTCATGAGATATCTCTTATTAGTATGCCCTATCATCATTATGAATATCGATTATTTTCGATAATTATTATTTTTTCGAAATCTGATGCAGACAGTGACCTTCCTCTTGCTTTGAAGATCAAGTGTGCAAAATTTCATCAAGATCGGAATAAAACTGCAGATTTGTATAAGAGACAAACAAACAAACAAACCTACGAACAAGCACTCTTCTTTATACATGGCGTTTTTGAACTCTGTGCACAAACTTCACAGGGTAATAGGTGATAACAAACTGAACATATTTTAAATAAATGATCATTTTCTATAATTGTTCTGTAAATTTACGCAAGTTATTAGACGCACTAAAGCAATGCGATAAAGCTGTAATAGATAATTCCGAATTCAGGAGTAGATTTGGCATGCCAGCAAAAAAAAAAATTATTGGATTTGTCTTTGAGTTTCATCTCTTTAGATCTGAGACGGAGTCTATAATACTTCTTTAAAGCTCATTCTTTACGTTTATTGCGTTATTTCTATGCCCATTGGGTAATGGAGATGGATTATGTCTACATTATTATAAATCCGTTTTGGAATTCGAAGGCGTTTTCCGGACGACTAAGTGCGTTTTGAATATTTAAGGTCCCCATTGCGCTGCCGTGAATGGTCTTTCAGCAGGCGGCAATGAAGCTCTCCTAGGATTAGGTTCTTGGCAATGAAAGCAACAACTCTAGCGGGCTAATGGACGTCAGTCCGCCTTATGCCACCACCTCTTTAATCCCCTGGTTATTGGTGTCGGGAAATGACCATAAGGTGCAGAAACCCTTTTCGAGTTGTATTGGAGTGAATTGGTGAGAACGTTTTGTTATCAAACCGAGAATAGGAAATCTGTGGTGAAAAGCTGCAAATGTCGCAATCCAAGGAGAAGAGCTGCTCGGCGTTGATTAAGGATCATTGGAAAATGACTCCAACTTGAATGAGATTATACTCATTAATGGGAGTGCTTCATTAAAGCAAAATTCCTTGCAATGCACAATATCGACTATGAATATAATAATAAAGAAATGTTAATAAAACATTACCATAGAGAATGCCGCTTTTTCCGGTTCTTACAAACTTTAACTGCTCATTCGTTTTTTGCTTTATTAATTCAGACAATGGCATGGATTTTTTTCTCTCCTTAAACCAGGCCTGAGACTCAATGAGCGAATGGGAATGTAAAACTAATGTAGGCGCAATTACTCATTCCTGTCGACGCTCTCAGCTTAATCGGGCTTTCCGTTCGAGGCACCACATCTATCTTTTACTTTTCCGTTAGGACGGCGAATGTTTAAGCAAAGAAATCAATTCAATTCTCTCCTCGTCGTCACGCTTTCCATGGGGTTCTTAATAAAATAATAATAATAATAATAATGGACGACAGAATTTTGATGAATAGGACAGATTATTATGGAACTGACACGCCTTCATTGATTTTTCGTGTCTAAATTGAACTCGCTCCTCTAAAATAGGAAACGAAATTTTAGTCTTACATTTCTCCAATTTCATTTGATAAAAGCCTAACGGAAGAGATTAGAAGCATTTATACACTACCTTATCAAAAGTCATGGGACACCATCACTTTAATAGAAACACTCAAAAATATCCATATTTTAGTATCTTGTTGGTCCACCTTTTGCTGCTATCACAGCTTCTACTCTCTGGGGCATACTCTCCACAAGGTTTTTGATACATGGACAGTCCGGTCACGGATTTCGGGCGTTCCGCGCAAGCGACGTTCCAACACGTCCCACAGATGTTCGATAGAGTTCAGATCGGGGCTCTGGGCAGGCCAGTCATGTTATCGAACCCCCTTTTCATCAAACCATGTGCCCACAGCCCTTGCTTTATGGCAAGGTGCGTTATCGTGCAGAAACAGAAAAGGGCCATTGCCAAAGTGCTGTCAGAGAGAAGGGAGTGCTTTGTTGTCCAGAATGTCTTGGTAACGCTCTGCGTTTAGATGTCCGTCCACAGAAACGATTGCACCCAACCCATGCCATGAAAAGCACCCCCACACCAACACCGACCCTCCGCCGAACTTCACAGTGGGCACAACACAGCTTGGCAGATAACGTTCGCCATACCCAAACCCGTCCATCCGATTTCCAGATGGTTTATCGTGACTCATCACTCCATTCAACCATTAGCCATCGATCCAGAGTTCAATGTCGTCGCTCCTTGCACCATTGCAATCTCCTCGCTGCGTTGATGTGAGGTTTGTGGGGTGCCGCTCTGCCATAAAAGCCCATCGCAGGCAGTTCCTGCGAACAGTCAGGATGCTCACAGTTGTTCCCGTCGACTCTATGAACGGTCTTGTCAGTCCATCAAGCGATGTGTGACAGTTTGCAGTGACCACTTTACGAAGAGCAGTTTGGTCTCTGGCCGACATGATCTTGGGTCTTTCAGTCCTAGGCGGAACACTTGTGGCGCCTTTCTCTTTCCATGCCCGGACGACGTTGTGAACGGTCGATTTCGGGATGTTTAGGAGGGTTGACGTCTCTCTAACAGTTTTTCCTGCGAGTTGGCACCAAACAATTGTACCTCTTTGAAGTCTGAAAGCTCTTTTCTTTGAAACATTCTTACAGCATTCACGCAAGCATCATCTTATAATAGCATACTCTCTGTTATGTAGTGCTGGGGAGAATGCCAACAGTGAAATGGCAAAGGAATGTCTCATTTTCATGCAAATCAGGGTTGTCCCATGACTTTTGATAGGGTAGTGTATGTCTACAGTGGCTTGGTTCAAGCGTCGGCGCCATTAGCCGAAGATTCCTGGTTCGAACCCAGGCTGCGGAGTTTTCTTTTCTATTTTCATTTATAATTAAAGACATCAGAGGTATGTCGTTTGGATACATAAACTCCTTTAGTATTCAAAAATGTATTTGCTTCTTGCAGGAAAAATATGGTTTCATAGTAGACTGGCTGAATTGCCCTTTTCACTATTTAGCCCCTCAAAAGAAAGTGCTACTGGGCAACTCTGTCGGTTTACTTAAGAATTTGAAATATTTACTTTCCTTTCTCGAAAGTACTCAATTTTTTTTTAAATTTCAAAATTTTCTTTTAGTTCATCAATGGTCAATGATTTGTTCTTTACTAGCTCTCGTTTCATTATATTCCACAGATCTTCAATAGGGTTTAGATCTGGTGAATTTGGTAGAGTGGGGAACCAAGTTATATTGTGTGTGTAACAACCAATTCTTGGTTGAACGAGATACATGCGCTGGTGCTTGGTTGTCCTGTTGGGAAAGAAAGTGATTGTCCCCAAACAGTAATTCTGCTGATGGAATTAAGAAGGCATCAAGTAATTCTTGGTACACTTCGGAATTTACTGTCTCCTTTAGAAATGCAAGGACTCCGACACCCCTTACACTCATACACCGCCATATCATGATGCCGCTTTGAAACTTCACCGTCTTCTTCATCGTGTCTGGATGGCAAACTTCATCTTTGGTACGCCACACTTATTGTCCCCTGAGAGACAAAAGCGCGACTCATCACTGAAGATAATGTTTTCAAAGTCCGAAGGCGTCCAGTTTGCATCAGTCGAGTCTCTTCTTTCTTTGAGCCTTGATGATGTGAGGTGTCTTCTTTGGAACACAACTTTTCATTCCAAAATCTTTCAGTCTGCGCTGGGTCGTGCTCACTGAGGCATCATTGCCACTGTTGCTTTGCCATATTTTATTGATAACTTTGGATAGTTGGAAGCGGTTACTTTTCACAATAGCCTTCAATTTTCGATCCTGACGCTCACTTGTGCAAAGTCTTCGGCCACATTTGTCACGATTGCCACATAGTCTTTCTCCACTTTTGACTTTCTGAAGTATTTCACAATTTTCGCAATATCTTTCTGCGAATGGCCAGATTCATTAAGTGATACTATCACTTTACGTTTTTCAATCGAAATATCACGTTTTGGCGACATTTTACAGTATTGTCAGTTCACTTTAAAACAATTGCCTTTAGAAAAATATGCAGATTCAATCACAGAAACGAATCAGCCCATTATATATAAGGTAAGGACGTAATATGCCATTTTTTTGATGCAGCATATGTTGTATTCCATTATTTTGACCAGAGTTGATTCGGGTATTAAAAAACAATTTGTAATTTTCTGAGTTCTAAACTTTCGGAGATAAAATATTTTCCTCCTACTATTCACCTGATTTTTTTTTTGAATTTATTTATTGATACATCTTTCTCCACGACAGAAAACAGAAGAGTTCTCATCGAATACTTTTCCATATTCCATTTTTTTTTTATTCGGACGATTATAAATGATTCGATTAAGTTTCCTTATTATTAAGTTTCCACTTTCCATTTTTTTGATTCGGATGAGTATAAATTCTTTTTAATCTTGCAATTAGATAAAAACCCATGCTTCAGCTACAACCATATGAAAACGAAGAAGACCTGAATAGGTGGCCCACTCCCTACCTGGGATGAAAATTAAAAGAAAATCAGTTTTAATCCTTTTAAGAATACGAATTTAAAAAATTTTATACAGGATTATAAAGTCACCGGAAATGAATCATTGTACCAAATTTGGAGTCGTTTGAACAAGGAAAAGTGGGTGAAAACTTCACTGCAAAATTTAAACGATATAGAAGTTAAGTAAAAGATACTAACGGCCGGTTGCAACAACGTCAGTCTGGTAAACTAACTCTTCGTTAAAATCCCCGTTAAAAATTTTTGCGTTGACCAAGCGAGATTAGGATTTAACCAGACGTTAACTAGCAGTTTACATAAACGCTCGATGACGACGGAAACAGAAGCAAAATGGCATTCCGAAACAGAATTATAATTTTAAACTAATTATCATACAGATAAATGGAGAAGTTAATTGTGCAAACTATTTGGATAAGGTCTTCGAATAAACCATTTGGATAAGTATCAAACAGTTAAATGGATAAGCTAATTATCAAACAGCTAAATCGATACGCTGTTTGGATACTGTAGTTAAGAAACAACTAATTGAAAACAATCAGCCATGTTGACCGGAAGTTTAATTGGAGCAAAACGAACCAATAACAGACCTCGTTATTCAAATTCATCCAGTTAGCTAACAGAGACTTAACTAGGGCTGGTGCAAGATTTCCCGGTTAAAGTACTTAACGAATCGTTAACTAACCGAAGGTCAGGCCCGTTTTAACTGACATTGTTGCAACCGACCAAAGAAATTTTTCGAAAAAAGAAAGCAAAAGACAACCATCTCCACCTAGTAAAAACATTGTTAACTGGCTCCTTTTATGGTATTCGAGCAATGCTAAGTTGGAGAAGTAGAGTTGGGCTCTACGTTCAGCAAACCTAATCTTCTTCAGTGGTGTAGTCTTGCGTTAAACAAAAACCCATTCGTTCTATGAAGTAATATTAAAAAAAGAAGCGCTTGTCAAATATCCCAGCGAGAATCAAGCATTAAGACACAACACACAGGCACGGCGGGTGGTTGTAAACATTTCCCCGGAGACATTAATGCTCCTTCTCAACGACCACGCTTTGCACGCCCGACTGGATGGGAAAACAATCGTAATAATAATAATGGGGGCGCAGGCGCACTTCCATCCAAAGTCTTCCTCCTCCAAAGCAAACTTTCCAGTTAAAGCTGAAACGAACCATTCGCCGCCTAATAAATCGTTCTAAAAGCACCATAAAGGAGGAACCACTATCTGTAAAATTTGAGCTTATCGCAATCTTTAATTAATGGAATTTTTAACTTATAATCTCTTGTTCATTCTGAAACCTTATCCTGCTATTATTTCTTTAAGCTCTCATCTCAAAGGATTTCTTTGTTTCTATTATTTTTTTTTGTAAAAAAAAAAAACAAACAATATCGATCGACTTTGGCGTCGTCGCCAGACGGAATTCTTTTTTTTATTTCCATGTCTATACAAATCCAGCCGACATCTGGCAATGGCATTTCTCTTCTTCTATAACTTTTCCTCGAGGCAACTTTCGAACTTTCCGGAAAATAATATTTTTTACCCTCCTTCATAAATAACTTCATATTCTTTCCACTGACTTCACTTTCACATTCCATGCAAAATAATAAAGCTCTGAATGCGTTTGCATTCGTTTAGGATCAGGGGGAGGAAAACATTTTTTGTAACATTTCTCAAATATTCGAGTTTCTGCGGGCCTACTTTTGGGTCCTGAAACTCTTGACTCGCTTTTCCCTATTTTTTATTTTCTCGTTTTGTTTTCTTTTTTTTTCTGTTTCATTGAAAGACATGCAGACATATAATTATGTGATCAAACATGTAAACGCAGTCCGCTGGCGAAACCCATACAGCGCTGAGCGAAGGGACCGCTTCCTCTGCTGCCTTTCCACTGTTTTTCAATAGCCTGCTGAACTCTCCATTATCTCCAGTTACTGCTCATTTTTAAAGACTGAAAATGGTAACTTCTAAGAACTATCAATTCCAAGAAACTATGCGTTGTTACAAATTCAATTTGGTTTTATAATTCCTCTGGGCTTCTCGACATCGACGCAGGGGGTCATTTTCAGCCGATGAGAACCCCGGACCTCCTTCTTAGAATTGATAGTTATTAGATCGTAACATTTTCTTGGAGAAAATAGAGAGTTTGCGAAAGTGATTTGCACGTTATGAATTATAAATTAGAGCTTTAATTCCTAACAGAAAGTCGTAACTCTAATGAAAAAGTACAAATTAGAGTTATTTTCGAAAATTAAACGCAGCCAATAAAAAAAAGTGCTATTACGGTAGCGCATGCGCATTTATAACAGAAGTGGCCCATCGGGATCAATGACCTAGAAAAAACAACTGGACCGCGCTTCACGCTGATTGCAGTGAAGCCACCAATCCGCCATGTTGGGAAGGGCAGAAGAAACTCGAAGGCTCGCTAATTATGTGCTCCCAATAAATATTTATGTTTACAAGTCAAAACATAGTAACTGTATTTCATTTCGCATATTGCATTCGTTATACAGGTAATTTTCCCATACTGTACTTCGGACTCTTTTTACGCATCGCAAAAGCTTGTTGTAAACAAAGTTATTACTGGAAAGTTAAACGCTATAACAAAAAATACAAAAAAAAAGAACCTGAATTCCACGATTGGCATGAATTATACGATTGACATGTCTTATGTATGCTTCATTTCATTACTTTCTTTTATGCCCCTCTCAAAATGGCGGCTCAGTGGCTTCAATCACTGCATGAGCCAACAGCGGAAAGCGTAGTCCAGTTGTTTTTTTCTAGGTCATTGATCGGGATAACCATTAGTATTAACGTGGGTGCCTCCATCTTGTACTTTTACAGGAAGTGACCTAAAGAAAGTGGTATGTCACTTCCTAACATATAACTTACAATTCGTAATTGGTAATTTATAAAGATAAACCTGCTGCAATCACTTTTTCATAATTCATAATGTGAAAGTCGCTTTCGCAAACTCTCTAATGAGCACTAACTGGAGATTATGGAGAGTTAGCAGTCTACTCAGAGACAGTGGAAAGGCGGCAGAGGAAGCAGTCCCTTCGCTCGGCGTTGCATCGTCTTCATCATAAAATGCGAATTGACACCTGTATCTCCTTTGACCCCTCGAGAGAGACTGACCTATCTACATTGCCTGCTGTACTGATCTTCTAATAATTCTTGGAAACATACAACTCTATTGCCAAGGCAACAAAACAAAACTTGAAGGTAATGTTGCATCATCACTGTTGCATCTTCATTGTTGCCAGAAAAGCGTACAGACAACAGACGAGCAGGAAACTATTTTTACTTCTTTGTATGAAGTAAATAATAGATAAGTAATAAAAATTAAATAAATAAAAAATAAAAGGTTGACGTTTCGGATAGAGGCTATCCTTTATCAAAGCAGGTAGGATAGTTCTCTAAGTATCTCGCATAACTCAAAAACGATTAGCCGTAGAATGTTGACATTTTGTATGTAGGACTGTTGTAACATCTAGTTATGCACCTCCCCTTTTGATTGCAATCGACTGGACCAAAAACGTGTATTTGTGGTGTCCACGACAGATTTTCTTACATGTCTATGGAGTTTTGTTTGCGTGGAGCAGTTTGTGACGTCAGAGTTTGATTGTTTCTTCTAAAAGGGAAAGGAAACAATGAAGATAAGAAATTGTTGCACTAAAACGACTGTCAAAATTTGTTTCAACAATCGGGACTTTTCAGACAACAAAGAAACAATGTAACTTAATAGACATACAACGAATTCACGTAGCGCCCACAACAGATTTTTTAAAGAACAAAGCTCCATGGGGTGCTTGGTTTCGTTTTCACATTCTAAGTCTTTAAATTCGTGCAGAATCCTCTTTAGAAAGAGAGTTTGAATGTTCTATGTGGAAACACACTTCAATCCATTAGCATAAATATTCATTAAGTGATAGCCTTTCGAACGTGAGAAAATGGATGGTAGGCTAAAACCATTAATAAAGGAAACGGCAACATCTCGGCTAATGGGCAGCGATTTACAACGACCAAACATTCATCAAAGAGCGGACGTTACAAATCGTAATGAATAACAATAAAAGTAAGAAACAGTTGCGGAATGCATATCTAATTGCCTTAATTAACTTTGTACATGCGCAATTAATTAGAGGCGGGCGCATTTAACGCATTCAAAATAAATCCATTTTCAGTGCAATTAAATATTTACTAATGGCACAGAATATGTAACGGCGGCCTCCACAATTCTCATTTCCTAATAGATACACCCTCTTCAATGAAATCAATTATGAAAAATTACCTTTGATGTTTTCACGAGTCTAATAACTGGACAACACCTTATCAACATCACTTCACACACTCTATCGAAATAACTTGCTACGACATCACTCACCTGCAAAAGAGGAAAAAAAAACAGATTCATATTTGAATATATTCTAAAGCAACATCTAAAAAAACTAATTAATTAATTAATTACAACTTTCTATCGGAAACTGCTTCTTTGTCGTTTTATATTTGAAATTCTTGGACGCTACTGCAAACTCTTTCGAAATTTACTCAAAGCACCACGAAATTATTAACATGTTTTGCTTCGTCTATCCGGAACGATAGTTCACAAAACCCCATTTCTCAAAACCATTGTTATCACGTTCAAACAAGGACTTAATAGTGGGGTGGAGCTTATTAGGTGGGAACCTGAAATGGGCCACGAAAGAGAAGAATGATGGAAGGTGTCGTGATTAGCTCCCATAACAGCCACCGTCATCCATCGCGTGACATTTCTCTCCCTGGCACTCCCATAACAACAAGAAGGAGAAAAAACATGTCACGCAAAAAACTGGTACCTTGAATGAATTAAGACAAAAAAAAAAATATATTTATATAGCAAGATGAAGCGAGGAGAAAAACAAGCCATCGCTGCTGTCTTCCTGTAATAAACAATGCAACAGACATTACCTACTCAATGCAGCATGATAAATGGAATCTTATAAAATAAAAAGCTCCCCCTGAAAGACAAGGGGCATGCTTCGCTGCATAGCTGCATTCACTTACGCCTATTACTTTCTCACCATGTAATACCCTTTCTGCTTGGCTTTGAGCATCACGTGATACAAGTAACCAATCAACGGGAGCATCACGTGATACAAGTACTCTTTCATTCTCCTTTCGTTTTCAGAAGCCTCCCATCTGAACTCTTAATACTTTGCCTTGATAGCTTCTTGGACTTCACCGTTCCACCATGCAGTCCTTTTCTCACCGCCCAGCGCCACACACAGCTGCTTACGACCACTGCACAATGCACCGAAGTAATCACAACAGTTTTTAACAACTGCCACTCCTCTTCAACAGTACCACGATCACTGGGTAGTTCTTTGAAACCTGATGATATGTTATCTGCAAAGCTCTTTCTCACAGCTCTATCACCAAATGGGAAAAGTCCGTCTGCACCAAGTATTTCGCTTGGTTGGCATGCATTCAGAGAACCGCAAAGTGCACAAACAAAGTAGTGATCAGTTGATAGTTCTGCCACTCTCCTCACACGAGTATCCAACACTGATCGGAATAAGTCAGCTGATATGATTGCAAAATCAATCAGTGACTTCTGGTCCATTGCATCCCTGTACCAGGTATACTTATGGACATCCCTGTGCCGGAAGAAGGTGTTTGTGATGGAAAGTCCATTGTTGCAACAGAGATCCAACAAGCACCTCCCATTCGCATTTAAATCGGGGTCACCATTCCTCCCAAACACGCCTTTCCACGTTCGGTCATCAGCCCCTACGTGTGCATTGAAGTCGCCCGCCAGGATGACAGAATCTGCATTCCCTCCCCTGCTAAGAGGAGCATCAACTTCATTTAGAAAGAGTGGTTTCTAACTAGCGAGCCAAAAAAAAACAGTTTCCCCGTTTTTCGATATTCGAATTTTAAGCGTGCGAAAACTGAAAAAAAAAATCGTTTTTCGGGGGCGATTCCCAAAATTTCTGATTTTTGATGCAACCTCGCGGGGAATAAAGATAAAGCAAATAAGCACGGAGGGAAGCTTCTCGGGGATATTTCCAAAAAAAAAAACCATTTTTTTTTCGAATTTTGCTTTGTGAGGGTGGGCAGGGGGGCCCCAAAG
>JAHWFO010047174.1:690955-718541 GCA_023313115.1 Rhysida immarginata | reverse complement strand
TTTTTTTTTCGAATTTTGCTTTGTGAGGGTGGGCAGGGGGGGCCCCAAAGATTATTGTGATTTTGCTGCCTAGCTCCAATGCGGAAATAAAGTGAGCTTCAAAATTGCGCACGAGGCTGTAAAAGACATACCGTAAAATCTTGAATATAGACCGGGTATTCAAATACACGCCGGTCTCGAATAAAAGCCGGGTGGGATGTTAAAAATACAACCCTAGCGTCAATGAACTTCGGACACCTACAGAATTTTGGATAAGTACAACGAAACTAATTGTAAACAAATGAAAATTACTTTATTGAGTGCACAGAGCTTTAGTTCAAGTGTGATATAGCATTTTAACATAAAAAAGAAAACGAGAAAATTAAATAAGCGTCTTTTTGTAATGTTCCGTTTTCAACACGTTGCAATGAACATCGTACACCGTACCGTTTATTGCACATTACCACTGAGTGGCGTCACCTTTCCGACGAATGAAGCTCCGAAGTCGTTGAGGCATGCTGGACACTAACTTCTGCGTTGTTTCTATTTGAATTTTGTCCCACGCTTCGGAAATAAGCGCCCGCAACTGCTGCAGTGTTCGAGGCTTCCGCTGTCTGACTTTTCGCTTTAAAATGCGCCATACATTTTCAATGGGTGACAGATTTGGGCTGCAGGCAGGCCAGTCAAGCACCCTGAAACGCTACTGTTGTAGCCAAGCCTTGGTGTTCAGAGCAGCATGAGGCTTCGCGTTGTCCTGCTGAAAGATGCTGGGTCTTCTATTGAACAACTTTTGGCGGGATGGACGCAGAGGCTGTTGAAGAACGTTTATATAGGCAGCAGAGTTAATAGTGTCCTCGCAAAAGTGAAGTGATCCTGTCCCGGCTGCACTCATGCAGCCCCACACCATCAGCGATGCAGGCTTCTGAACTTTCCTCTGGTAACAGTCGGGATGATTACTTTCGTGCTTGGTCCTTAGCACCTTGCGACCGTTGTTGCCATACATCACTGCAAAGGTGGACTCGTTGGACCACAGAACACTATTCCACTGAGCAAGGGTCCACTTTAGATGGGTTCTGGTCCATGCTACCCGGCGAAGCTTAGCTACAGTGCTCATAAATGGCTTCCTCTTTGTAGCGTATAAGTAATAGTTGCATCTTCTGATGTAACGGCGGACTGTGCTTTCGGATATTCTCGAGCCCAAACAGTCATTTCACTTATGGGAGCATGCCTGTTTTTCACAATGTAACGTCGAAATACTCGTAGGTCCCTAACATTCAATAATCGCTGCTTGCCTGGTGCAGTCCCTGGTTCTGTTTTCCCGATTTCTCTGAAACGCTTGATGATCCCATTAACAGTAGAGAGAGAGTGGGACTGATAATTCATGGGCAATAGCTCGCTGGGATTTGTTATTCTGGAACTGCAGTATAATTTTTTGCCGTATACACGTTTCTGCTGGCTTACCACGTCCCATGGTTCAAAACAACACAAATACTGTGCTCTGTCGCGTGGACGGTGCTTATAAAGCCTGATGCAAAGCATTCTGGGCGTTTCTACAGCCTTCAGGAAAGTTCTATACGCTGGTGACCCCTTGTGTACAAAGTTCTTTGAAACCTGTTGACAACGTGATTTCACACCATTAAATCGATTCTAAATGGATGTTGATATTGTTCCATCTACTCAGTAAATCTATTTTCATTAGCCTGCAATCCTCTGTATGCACTTTTCACTGTGTTTTTAGCCAAATTACTTGGTG
This sequence comes from Rhysida immarginata, assembly GCA_023313115.1. NCBI lineage: Eukaryota > Metazoa > Arthropoda > Chilopoda > Scolopendromorpha > Scolopendridae > Rhysida > Rhysida immarginata. Next base: position 716,809 of record JAHWFO010047174.1, on the reverse strand, counting down.
TCCGAAGTTTATTGACGCTAGGGTTGTAGATTAAACGCCGATTCTCAAATAAACGCCGGGTCTTTTTCGTCGAATTTTTTTGTAACCGGGAAAAGTCAGAGAATTTTACGAAATCATTTTGCTAGACACTTGTTATTGGGAATAGCCCTTAACGCCGGGTCTCGATTAATCGTCGGGAGGGTATCGAGACCATTCAGACAAATAGACACCCGGGCCTATTCAAGATTTTACGGTATATAAAAAGGGAGCATTTTGTTGGCTTTTGAAATCTGATTTTTAGAGGGGCAAATATTCAAAAAATTCCCAAAATAGGCCTAATTCCCAATGGTGTGCTTCACTGCAGTTCAAATGTGTTAGAAACCTCAGCCAACCTGGCCAGCCCAAATTGACCTTGAATGGCTCTTTCTCGCCCATTTTCTCAAATTCTTTCAAGGGGAAGGATGGGATTAAAAATTGTTTTTATTCTAATGCGGTGTTGCTCTACAAGGTAGCAATTGTAAATTTTTCTCTTTCTTTGATAGTTTTCGAGTTAGCAAATGGATGACCTTAAATTTGGGGGTCAAAGTCAAATCATCAGATCTCGCCTACCTCAGCTTTGAGATATCTGCCATGTTACAGATTTTTTGAACATCCTGTATAACAATAGCGAAGCATTTTCGGGTCTGCTAGGGTCTCATTAAAATAAAACATTCAATAAAAATTCATTTATATTTCTTCTTGAAAAAAAAAGTAAAAAAAAATAAGTCTGTAACTCTTGCTTGTTCTAAAAACTCATAAAATATATATCAGCCCTTTTTTGCAGTAGATGTGGTCCCAGACATCGTGATGAATGATAAAAGAGAATGCTGCTAGGCACATTTCTCTACAGGGAAAACAAATTCGGTAATATAACATTTGTTTTCCTATTTCGCCTTTTTCTTCAGAACCACCTTAGGACAAGATGATCCTATCACGATAACCACGAGGCTCTATCTTTCTTTGAGGAATAACAAAAAAAAATCGACAGAATATCACGCCATAGAGATTTTTTTAAACAGAAAAGCGAGATCCTCCAGGCCATCGACTCATCTTTTTCAACATCGCCATGGAAGAAAGTTTCTGGAATCGATCATAGTCAACTGGGAACTTATTTTCACCATCCGTGTCTTTTCAGATTCCCTTTTTCAAAAGACAAATAACGTTCGTGGTTAATGAGCGTTAACCGGCTAAACGGCGCTATTCGAACGTCATTTTCTTCCATCCTAATTTTCGTTCTCCCAGTACACCCATCGCAAACAGACTCGACGAATCCCCACCTAAGCTCCTCTTCCAATTCCTTCCTCAACACATTTTCCAAATCCCCAAACCTTGTTTGCCCATTCGTTTTTATTTCTAATGCAACACGTGAGACGGGAGAAAAGCCAGAAACAAGAAATCGCGCTGCGTCTTCCACCTCATTAAAAGAGATCTCAACGAAAAAGACTTAGAATGGTTCTTCCCTTTTCTTCTACATCCAAAAACTTCACCTTAAAAAGACAAAAACATTTACCTAAAACGATGAATTAAGCATACGCACAATCAAAAGGAATCCCGACTAAAGTCTCCCTTTTCCATTTGCTTCCAAAAGCAGAGCAACAGCAATCCCATATTAACGATTTAACATCAAATTCAAAGGAGTCATAAATTCCTAGAATTCTCGTCATCTTCAAAAGGAAGGCACTTGTATCACGAAGTTTCTTGTAGACGTTCCTTTTGGCAAGTGTGTTTAACGTCACCTGGCGACTCAATTTGAAATCCTGCACTAGGGCAATTTTTGTAAAGGGCCAAACAAAACATAATTGACTTTCTGCGGGCCTGCTTTTGATACTTAAGTAGATAGGCCTACCTAAATAACAAACACAAATCATGGAGCCTCCACATCGTTTATTTTATACAGCGCCATTTTTACCACAGCAGCACGCGAACAGTTCACAAATTCCGTAGCTTCTGAAATGCTGCCACAAGCCTCGTGCACTTCAGAAACTTCAACTTGATGTCCATTTTTTTGGGGGAAAAAAAAGTTATATGGATCTAAGTCAGGCGAATAGGTTGGATATGATAGACAAGGAGCAATGTTTCCAGAACACAACATTCGCTGTCGCTGCTCTAACCAAATGAATTATCACCGACTATGAACCGCCAATATGTCCGTATGGACTTCATGAAGTCAAAATTGGCTCAACTGACACAGCAGGCCCGCTAACTCACAAACTGGCTAAAGCAGCGACAACGAATGTCGTGGTCTCTGGTTCGAGCCCAGGTCGCGAGATTTTTCCTTCCCTTTTCTACACTGTAAAAGTTTTTTCCCTTCTTCGTTAAAATCCGCTGATGCGCACAATACGATACCTCTTACAGTGTTACAGAAGTCCTGTTCTGGTTCGTCTACGATCTTACTCTAGTAAATATCTTATGGCGTAATGTCGTAATGTGATGATCTTTAAACTGTGAAGCAACAATAAGTGCGAAATAGGCAAACACAGTTTTCTTGGGTTTAAGCGAGAACGTTAAATCCAATGACATGTCCAAACGAGCAATGGTCTCGAAGGGCCTTTGAAGTCTAGTAGGCATGTAGATAACGTCTAAGGAACATCACATCGAAAGCGATGGCGGAACCAAGATTAGAAAAGGGCGAACGAATCCATGGATATTAATATAAAGCCACTGACTTGGTGAAAGCAAAATTTTCGAATACACCCACTCACCAAAAGTCATGGCACACCCCACCAATCAGGTTCCCTGTCCGTAAAGAGACAAATCCCGCTGCTTCTATTATCGGAATGCAGGTGCATAGGACGTGACTCCGAGAGCTATGCGCATTTGAACGGGGGGGGGGGGGGGATGTTTTTTGGGGGCAGACGGATGGGTGTCTCAATATCAGATGTAGCCAACACCCTGCAATTTTCCCGCACAACCGTTGCAAGGGTCTATCGAGAGGACACCCAACGAGGGGTTACAACCCATGTCGGACAGCGGACGGGCCACCCATGCCTTATTGATGTCAGAGGTGTTCGCCGGTTCACCCGGCTTGCAACTGCTGACCGTATAACCAGGAACGTCCCACAACTGTGTCCGTAACGTCAATTCGGCTTTGGAAGTAGGAGGCAACGCTTAACATCGACATTGGACCGCTGAGGACTGGCGAAAGGTTGCCTGATCCGACGAGTCACGGTTTCAGCTATATCGGGTCGATGGTCGTGTCGGTATCTGGCGCAGGCCACACGAAGCCATTGACCCCGTTTGTCAGGTGAGGACCACTCAGGCAGGTGGAGGCTTCATACCGGTCTGGGGTGTTTTCTCGTGGCATGCAATGGGTCCATCGGTGCATCTGAATACACTCTGCGTGCTACTTCCTCCGTCGATCTGCTTGGAGACCACCTGCACCCCTTCATGAAGTGTTTTTACCCCGCGGGCGACGGCATCTTCCAGCAAAATGATGCGCCTCCACACTCAGCCCTCGTGACACGGCAGTGGCTGGAGGAACATGCTACCGACTTCACGACAATGATTTGGCCTCCACGTTCCCCAGATTGCAATCCCACTGAACATTTGTGGGACGTCATCCCTGTCAGGTCGTCACCAACACAACTGGTAAATGCAGCATCGTTATGGAGTGCAGTGGAGGCGGCATGGCTGGCAGTGCCTGTGAATACGTTCTCCCGTTACTTTAAAAATATTTCCTCGTTACTGAGATCCTCTCATTGGACAAAATCCGCATTCTCTGTGGAGATGAAGAACAGATCGGTCGCCTTGAATCTCTTAGCAAAAACCCTGGCCCTATAAAATATTTGTCTTTCTGTCGGCCTGGAGGGAACCATCAAGAACCAGCGTCTCCATTCCTCCAGCGAGATAGGACACGAACCACGCTGACATCTCCTTATGATTCATATCTAGAACAAACACATAAAAAAAGACGAAGAACTAAAGCTGAAACACGGTTTGGGCAACGGGAAAGAAACTCCTTTCAGATTCCAAATTCTCCCAACAAAAGAGCAACAGAGAGAATTTAGAAATCATCCATTGTTCTCTCGTCAACGAGAGGCCATATATCAAAAGGCCCCGCCGTTTAATATCCCGCTGACACCGAGTGACCACGAGTGACAGTTTTAATGGAGTCCATTAAAAAGAGCCGAGCACGAAGCCTCCTCTTTTAATTAACCGTCTCTTCGAGGCAGGTGTACAATGGAAATCCCATGGCATCCCGGTAATGAAGACAGACGACACACAGGATACAAGCCTACGGAACGAAGTCATTAATAAAAAGACCAACAAGCCTCAACGCTAATCCCTAACAAGAAAGCTAGTTAAGGCAAGCAACTCTGAAGCATTTTAATTAAAATTTCATTTTCCTCCTAATCACGGCTTATTTATTAAAATCATTTTCTCCCCATCTCTCAGCCGCGGGTTGTGGACTCTTAGTTTCTCCACGCAACTGCCACTGATCAATAAAAACCAAAGAGATCCTCCACAGACGGATAAGATATCCTGGGGGAAGAATGAAATGGACAAGGGTCATTGTGCGCATGCCCGCCTCACTCCATCAGAGTCGGATTCCGGAAATTAAAGAAACCCTTCATCCAGCACTGACCACCAGCTAATAAATCCTAAATCGGTGGAAGGGGGGGCGGCGATATTAGCGAACCAAAACAAAATTACTACTCTGCAGGCATATTGTATAATGCACAGAGTAGGGGGCGCTGACTGCAGTCTTTGAAGAAACTTCTATTAGGTTGGCAAATAAATTCATTCGGGTTTGCTTTAGTTTCATCCAAATTACCGTATTTCCGGACAATAAGTCGAGCTTTTTTCTAAAATGTTGGCTCATGCGACTAATATAGCGAATGCGGCTTATACGTGAAATTTAAAAGAAAAAATTCAAACGTTTCTATCCGACGTTGCACACGTTCCAACTATCGTCATATTTTGCTACATTACATTAGAATCTCGTTAATACGTGACCGCTTAATAAGTTCATGCCGTTTTTAATTCCGGAAAACAAAATGATGTACACAAAAAGTAGCGTATCGCTAGACCCCAAAGTAATCCCCATTGGCATCTAGCATCTTCTGCCAACGTGTCTCCAGTTGATCAATCCCCTGGCTGTAAAACTTGCCGGTCTTGGACTTTGCAGGTCTGTAGCATTGGTGTAGGATCTTCCACGAAGATGGTTGTCCAGAGAATGGAAAAGGTGATAATCCGTTGGAGCAAGATGTGGGAGTAAGGTGGATGACACAAAGTTTGGCCGGGCATTGTCACGAAGGAAGAGTACCCCTTTGCGATTCACCAATGCTAGCTCCTTCTGCTGCAATGCCTGTTGCACACGTTCCAACTGCTGCGAGTACAGGTCCCCAGTGATGGTTTGGCCAGTTGATAGCAGCACGTAGCGAGCCATTTGGCGTCTACTCCACCAGACACACAGCATGATCCTGCGTGGGTGGCTTTGAGGTGTCATACAGGACCCACTTTTCCTCACTGGTAAGTATTCGAGAAAGCAACGATATGCAGGCTGTCACTCGTTGTGATTCTTGTTGGATTCCAACAACGTGGGGGGTACCCATTTGCTCAATCAACTTGTACGTCTTTCCTAGGCTGTGCAGGTGACATCTAACTGTTTCAGCAGAAACCTGATACCCTCTGGCAAGTTCACCACATGTTAAACTGTGACCTCCTGTATGGCTGTTTTCATCTAAGGCTTGTGGTCGACCACTTCGGGGTTCATCATAAATATCAAATTCTCCCGACCTGAATTTCTGGAGTCAATGCCTTGCGGTGCGTTCGTTCACAGCATCATCCCCAAACGCAAGACACATTCGGCGACTTGATGCTGCTGCTGCTGCTGACAAGCCCACCTTGAAGTCATAAAGCAAACCACACCTGACCATCTCCTTCGATACCTCCATTTGTCTTCTATTGAACATAAACAACGAAGCACGCGAATTTTGATTTGTTCTCAGTGTATACGAGGCCTGTCCGAAAAGTATCCTGAATGAGGATACAAAAAAAAGTAGAACTCGCTGCTGTATCCGGATCAGCATCCGGATCGTGTGACGACATTTCTGCTGATGACGTAATGAAATTTGGAGTTGTTAAAGAGTGCCGCGTGCAATTGTTGTAACACGCTAAAGGGGTTCTACTGGAGATGATGCCTTAACAGAACATGTATGCCAAATTTCGTTCTGGAGATTTTATGGGCTAATCGCAAGGGCTCGTATTCCAGCATGACAACGCCAGATCTCCAAGCTTTTGACTTCGACGCAATGGTTATTTTACATAACGCTCATGTATATGATTTAACATGAAGTCAATTTAAAATACAAGGTTTTGCAATGCAATTCTATTTTGTTTTAATAGCATTTATTTGAAATGCACCTCTCATTTATTCAGAATCCCCATATTTAGTCGGGGAGTGTAAATGGAAACGGTTAAAGCAGACCACTTAAAGAGCGAAGAGAATATCGTCCGCCATTCCGCCTATGGTCGCGTGGAAGAAAAACAAGCGAGTCGAGAGCAACTCAAACACTGGAGTTGGGCCCTTTCATTGCCCTTGGCATAGGAGATGAAGGCGAAGCCTTGAGTGAAGCACTATTCGACATTAACTCACTGAAGCCTCTGCGCCCGACTTTTACGACTTTGGGTGATAAAAGCAAAAAAAAAACAATGAGAGCTCTTCTGTCTATATAAGATAAGACTACAAACAAGTACATTTAACTCAAATTAAAACTAAACAACATAAGAAAGTCTCTCCCTCATTTAAAAATTTATAAAATAAACTGTGTTAGACAGATACACGTACAGTTTACTTTTTATATTATGCTCTTCATCTCAGGATAAAGGTTTTCCAACTCAAAACCCCGTTGTTTTCAATCCCAAAATTTGATTCGTATCTTCCAGGATTCGTATTATCCGAGAATGAAAGAAAATCCCGATGGTGCATTGTTAAGATTTATCAAACCTCAGACCAGGTTGCAATGAAATTCTTTCAGTTATATTTCTTTACAATGAAATTCCTTGAAATCAATATCTTCATTTTCTTCGTATTATCCGGGAGGCGGCGCACGTCTGCCAGAATACCTTGTTTGCCGAACCATAGTCTGCCTCCAATTTCTTCCCGAACTTCTCCCAGACCTTGGCTTTAGCTGTTGATACTGTCTTTGCCTCTGCTTTTCACGTCTCTGTGTACCGCACTAGACTCGAAGGTGAGGTACTTGCAAGCCATAGCAAATAGGCTTCCTTCTTTGCCTTGACAGCTTTTTGGACTTCACCGTTCCACCATTAGTCTTTTTCTCACCGCCCTGCGCCACAATGCAGCCAAAGTAATCATAGCAGTTTTAAACAACTACCACTCCCCTTCAACAGTACCACGATCACTGGGTAGTTCTTTGAAACTTGAAGATATGTTATCAGCAAAGGTCTTCCTTACAGCTCTATCCTCCAATGCCTCCCGTTTGATGCGCCAAGTCTGTCTGGGCCTAGTATTTCGCTAGGTTGGCAAGGATTCAGAGAACCGCAAAGTGCACACAACAAGGTGGTGATCAGTTGATAGTTCTGCCCCTCTCCTCACACGAGTACCCAACACTGATCGGAATAAGTCAGCTGATACGATTGCAAAATCAATCAGTGACTTCTGGTCCATTGCATCCCTGTACCAGGTATACTTTTGGACATCCCTGTGCTGGAAGAAGGTGTTTGTGATGGAAAGTCCATTGTTGCAACAGAGATCCAACAGGCACCTCCCATTCGCATTTAAATCGGGGTCACCATTTCTCCCAATCACGTCTTTCCACGTTCGGTCATCAGCCCCTACGTGTGCATTGAAGTCGCCCACCAGGATGATAGAATCTGCACTCCCTCTCCTGCTAAGAGCAACATCAACTTCATCTAGAAAGAGTAGGTACTCTGTGACTGCATTCGGAGCATATGCAACGAATAAAGAGAGAGACCGTTTTCCTATTTGAAGCCTCAGCAGACACAGTCTTCCACCTAAGGGGGTCCAATCTGCAACATAATCTGCTAGCCGGAGACTTGGGCAGTCACGTTAGGGTCGACACCTAAGTAGAAGAGCTTCCACCCTCCTTTTAAGTCCACAATTCCAGAATCCGGACGTTTCGTAGAGCTAATGCCTATGATATCGTTTGGCTTCCTCCACTAACTCGGATTCCTTTCCTGTCATGGAGAATACGTTCCAAGTGCCGATTGACAGCACCCGATCCCGTTGTCGCTTTATCCGTTTCTCTTCCTGGCAGTTTCCCCAAGCGCATAGCGAGTACACTGGTGGGGCTTCTCGGAGGCATTGCTCCGAGATATCAGCCGGGAGACTGTCGACTATTTTTCGAACGAGAGCCTCTGCCAAACTCCCGAACTGACGTTAACCTGAATGCAATACGAATTCTCTCATTCGTCGACATCATGAGATATATGTTTGTTTGGATACCCTTCGTCTCACTTCTCAACCATGACCTTTCTGGTAAGTGTGACCCTAACGTAGCAGTGCTACAACCAACATAGCTCACGGAATCCGTGAAGCACCCAAACCCCTGACTATCCACCCAGGGATTGTTTTTATATTTTTAATTTCTTTAGTTTTTTCATAAAAATGGGTTTAAACACTAAAGACAGCCCGTTAAGTCTTTGATGTTAAAACTCCCACCCGATTGGCTACTGGCACCTGAGCTTATAATATCAACGTTAAACCTGATTGGTTCTTGAAGTGTATACAGGGTGTCCAAAAAGTCTGGGCAATATGGCAGATATCTCAAAGCTGCCAGGTAGGCGAGATCTGATGAGTGTGGTTATAAGCAATAGGGGAGTGGGGAGTTCATTGCCGCACTCAAATTTGACCTTGACCCCCAAATTTAAGGTCTTCCATTTGCTAACTCGAAAACTATTAAAGATAGAGGAAAAATTCCAATTGCTACCTTGTAGAGCAATACCACATTAGTCTAAAAACAATTTTTAATCACACCCTTCCCCTTGAAAGATTTTGAGAAAATGAGCGAGAAAGAGTCACTCAAGGTCATTTGGTGGGTGTGCTTCACTGCAATTCAAATGTGTTAGAAACCTCAGCCAACCTGGCTAGCTCAGCTCCGGAGAAAGTGGAGGTCATGGTGTAGATCCATCCCTTCCAAACGATCCTTTGAGAAACATTGATTTCAAAAATGCTACGTAGCTCTCCAGCAAATCAATGTCAACGCCACTTAGAGAGCTTCGGCTCCTAACGCACCATCCAATAAAAGAACTTTGAGATACGAAGAACATAATATAAAAAAAAAACTGTAAAATATATCTATCCAACAAAGTATATCCCCTAAAATATAATAGAATCTATGTCTATCGGTTACGCTTGCTAGTAACCCTTCCATAAAAGCTTAGAAGCAAGGACACAGCAAAAAAGTAGAGGAAAATAATAAAACTACTTGAAAGGGTAAGAATTCCTTTTTTGCGTTTGTTATTTACGAGTTCAGAACGACGTTACGACTTCGACGAAACGCTTTCCGCCCTCATCGATCGATCTGCCAAAAGCCAATAAACTAGGAGCGACTTGTTCAAATAAAGGAACAAAATTCGCAAAGAAAAAAAAAAAGATCACAGAGGTCTCAACCCTGTAAATAGCCTAAACCAATAAAAATAGTTGAATCGTCTTCGTTAAGGGAGCGTAGTAACAACATTAACGCATCCCAAGATACAGCCTTGAAGAGGCCATAATCTCCAGAGAAGTTCGCAGCAAAAGAACTAAAAACGAACATTAAAGCCCAGCAGAAGGATCACTGCGAATTCTATGCATTTTATCCAAAGAAAGAAACTAGTCATGCTATAATAGAGGAAAACATAATCTAATCTAATACAGTACTGAAAACCTATTCCTGAAGTAAAGTTTTTAAGAGATATAAAGGTTGAATCTAATAAAATTTCTTTCATTAATTTATTATATTTAATTAATCGCAAATAAACACACAGACGGACCTTTAACGATTATAAAAACTATCGTCCAGTCGCAAGATTAACAACGATAGCGAAATTAACACATAACAAAATCTTTCATCGGATTGTGGAAATTTTTTTTGTTTTGTTCGGAATTCCATGCTGAACAAGTCTACAATTGGAAGTTTACAATTTTAAGATATGATTTGAATGTGTCCTAACTTGCGTATTTGGGATGATGAAAGGTCACCATGGGATGGGTTACGAAAATAAAACGGGGGGGGGGGTCATTTTTGTATCCACCCTGTATAGATGACAGCTTCCTGATTAAAGTTAATGAATATAAAGAGACACAAAACAGAGCAAGATATTACGACGCTGTCTAATTGGTATGCCTGTAGAGTTCTAACTGTAAATGTATTTTGTAGTTCAAAGAAAAAGAAGATGCCTATAACATCCTAAGGATTGTAACTGATAACAACTTAAACTCTTACCAACATATGGAGATGCTTAGAATTAGATTGAGTCGACTGTAATATTTAATGAAGAGACTGAAGAAAACTGTAACAAGAACAGAAATGAATACTATTCTAAAAACAAAGATAATGCCAACCATAGAATAAGGGATTACAATCTGGTCAAATTCAAACGATTCGACAACTATACTACCTCCAGTCTTGTACGTTCATTTATAAAGTATTAAATTTATTTCTCATAACATCAACTTCAAGAGTTGTACAATCAAATAACGATTTCCATAACTGGTATTTAAAGCGGAATGGTGGTAAAATTCGTTTACCTCTGATTAAGCGTGAATACTGTAGTAGGTTACGTTAGGTTATGTTAGGTTCCAGTTAGGGTATTGTTTATTTTTAACCGACGTCAAAAAAATGAGGTTATCAATTCGAGTCGTATGTATGTAATATTGTTGGAATTGCACAATATTCGTATGCGGGTTTCTAAAGAGGTGTGCCAAATTTCATATGTGTGTCCACGTATTTCTCAGAAATCAGAAATCGAATTGCAATAATTTTTTTTTTATTGGATTAACTAACTTTCGGTAGTTTTCAAGATATGGACCGTTAAGTGTGTACCTTCACTGGAAAAACACGTCGTCGGTTTTTGTTTAAATGTATTCTGCTTGTAATTTATAAATAAAATAAAAGGAAGAAAGAAGAAAACCTGGATAAATCTCCCAAAGTGGAGACTACATTAATAACAAGATTAAACTTTGATGAAACTTTCACTATCGTCTAGCTATAACCAGTCCATATCTTGAAAACTACTGAACCGATTTTGATGAAACTTGGACTGTTCCCTAAGATAAAAGATACTTAATCCAATAAAAAAAATTATTGCAATTCAATTTCTAGTTTCTGAGAAATACGTGGACAAACATACATACATACACACACTTATGAAATTTGGCACACCTGTTTAGAAGCCCACATAGACTAACATATACGAATATTGTGCAATTCCGACAATATTGCATACATACGATTCGAATAGATAACCTTCTTTTTTGAAGTCGGTTAATAATGACAATTAAGTCTATAAATCTGATAACTTAATATCGTGAATATAATTCAGAACAGCGTTTGATAACGTTTATACGAGCGTGGGCTGAAAGTAATGCCTCCATGGCTGTAACTTTTTTATTTTTTAACCGATTTTCAAAATTCTTTTTGTATCTGAAACTCCCATTTCTCCTCTATGTAATGCACTATTCATTTTTCGACATAGTCTCCATCCCTTTTCACGCATTGTACCGACGCGTGACTAGTCGGGTGAACGCGTCGGAGAGGAATTCCGGGGTTGTCGTCGACACGAGGATTGAGTGGCAGCTTTGGATCCTCTTCTGCAGCACGATAACGCCACACATCAGAGAAGGTTGCAGCGCCTACAGTTCAAAGATGAAAAACTGCAGTTCAAAAATGAAAGACTTTGCACCTTGCGACTTTCACCACTTCCCAAAGAGGAAAGAGCACCTTAAGGGGCATGAGTTGCGTTCTGACGACGAGGTGAAACCTGCCGTTCGGTCTTGGTGTCGACAACAACCCCGGAATTCCCCTCCGACGGGTTCACCCGACTAGTCACGCGTTGGTACAATGCGTGGAAAGGGATGGGGACTATGTCGAAAAGTGAATAGTACATTACATAGAGGAGAAATGTGAGTATCAGATACAAAAAGAATTTTGAAACTCGGTTAAAAAATAAAAAAGTTACAGCCACGGAGGCATTACTTTTCAGCCCACCCTCATACAGTATTGATTTATGGTCACAGTGAAAGAGTAACTCCAACATTTTAAGGATGTGCCTAAAAATTCCGACCGGTCGTCAACAGGTTACGTGGTACGATCGGCGGCCGTTTGCTTCCGTTTGTTCGTTCATGAACAGCGCGGTCGTGAGCATTTTGCAGCGAGGTTCCTCATCATATTTCGCCATCTCCTTTTTCCAAAATATATTTATTACGTATCCGACACTCGGACACTTGAATTTTCTTCTTTCGTCCGCCATTTTGATATTCTACTCACCGAGGCAGCCGACCGCGATTAGCGTTATGAAAACGCTCATCGCGACCGGTCGTTACTTTATGAATCGAGGGTCGTCCGAATCGGGAGAAAATTTAAAATGGATAAAGCCAGTTGCGTACGCCTACATCGTTCCCGCGTCGATCGGACATAGGCGAAATTTCGAGTCAGTCACTGGTGGCTCCAAAACGAGCTTTGCGACGGGCTTTGTCCGGTCGCGACCGGTCGGACTTTTTAGACACACCTTTAGATATGCGCAAACGCGAGGACCGCCGCTACCTAAAGATATGGCAGAGTTGAGACACAGAATTGAAGAGGCTATTGCTTCTATTACTCCGGACTTATTAACCAAAGTGCGGGAAGAATTGAACTTCAGGTTGGATGTGTGCCGTATAACTAAAGGTGCACTTGTAAGATGTGTGCCGTATACTTCAATTTGATGTATGATTTGTTGTAAATCGTCTCAAACCATGATTTGTTATAATATACCATTGAAACTGAGACATTCTTTTATATTTATTAATTTAACATAATACCAAGATGAAGCAACATCATTGCAAAGCTATTCACGTTGATGAAGGCTTGGAATTGGCTTTTTTGAGGAATTTATATTTTATTTATTTTTGATTTTTATTTTAATTGTACATTACTCGATATCTTGATATAAAATTAATTAACAACAAAGACAATCAATAAACCTATTCCCAGCCTTCATTCCTCAAAATTTTTCGCGTCGACACCTCGTCTATCAAAAGCCGCCACCCAACAACACCTTCATTACAAAAAACGCATCGTTTACATACAAAAAAGTGTGGCGAGATAATGGCTCACGTGATAAGCAGGTGCTGACAGATCGCGTGCGTGCTTCTCGTGGGTTAACGATGACAGGTTCACATGCTGGAGGAATTTTATTAAAGAGGAGCGAGATGATCGGCATCGAGTTCCACTTTAAGTCACCGCTCTACTCCGTAGCGCCAATTTGAAATGCCCGGGGGAGGGGAGGGGGGAGGCGCACTGACGCCCATTAAACCTAAACAGCAATCCCAATACAATATCAAGATCCTGATTCTCTGTTATATTCATGATGCAATACATAATAACTTAAAATCATGAACTGCAGATATCAATGCGAGAAACTCCGCCAGAGTCGCTTCCATGCAGCACACCAGCAGCCGCAAACGAATTGATGATATTTCACAACGAAACCTAACTGAATTTGCCCCTCGAGAAAGTCTCACTTTCTGTCTTCTAAGTGCTTCGAGAAGGATCACTTTGATGGAAACTGGCATTGACACGGGCCCCCAGGTAGAAAGGACGTCGAGCAAAGCAAACAGAAGATGACAGTACACGGCTCCGCTTCCATGACAACTGAGAGGATGTCAAAACCTCTTCATAACATGAAAAAAAAAAATTGGATAGGGGATGGCTCCTTCAGAGACAGACACCATAGAAAAAAAAACTTTCCTTTATTTCGAAAAAGAATGAAACAAAGTCAGGAAATCGAAGCCATTTTCACTGACATTTATCACCAAATCTCAGTCCCTCCAACATCCGCAATCTAGCTGACGCCTTGTTATCACCTCGATTTTCGGAACTTTAGAGACCTTCCTTCCAAATGGCTATCTCCCAAGATGGGCACACGCGAAATGCGTGGAAGGAAGCTAAGGACACGCGCAAACGCGCTCAATAACAAAAAGAGAGCTCCAGTGGTTAGCGCAAGCTCAACGAGAGTGATGAAAAAAGGAGACAATCTCTTTGGCATTCGTCCAAAGTGAAAAAAAAAAACAAAACAACATTGATTCGATAAAAAGAAATACTTTTCACGTAATAGCTACCTTCCATGTTTTTTATATCAATCTAAACTCGCCTTCATATCCGGTTCCAGCATTTCCTGTGAAGCCCTGATTGAACTGAGGCTGCTCATTCGGATTGCAATCTTTACGACTCTTGCATAAGTAGCTTCATGTATTAAATAAATCTAAGTCCATTTCAACGGTGTAGGATCGAACGGGTCAATACTACGAATCCATTTTCCTCCATTTCCGTTGTTGTTTGTCTTCCTCGCCAACAAAAAAGAGATTTCTTCGAAGCGAGCCAGGGATTATGGGAAAAGCTGCTCCAGCACTAAAACGACTCCTGCCTACACATGTTTTCGAGAGAAAGCAGCTTTCATCTCTTCTTTTCTCTTCGCTTCCTGAGGACGGACGTAGAAGGAGAAATTTAATCTGTCTCTTCCTCCTGGTCCGTTTCAATTCGATCTAGACAAAGGCGCCATAAGGAAAGGAACGCCTATGGAAAGAAAAAGGAAACGAGTAGATTCTGATCCATTAAGAAATTGATATGGAAAAGCATGACAAACAAGCGGATCTATTCTGAGAGAGAAAATGCCATTCATTTCATAAGCAAATTCGACAGTTTTACCGAACCGGATGACGTCACGACGCGATTTCCGGGCTCATCCACCAATCTGTGTTGCAATATCTTTCTCACATGATTGATGGACAGTGCATCATGCTGACTATATATTTCGATGTCTTGCCATTTTTTCTTAATTAGGCTATCGCCTCCGATGATGGCTGGCGTAATGCCGAATCGCGTCAGGCTAATCTATTTGTTTTACCATGTCACTCTCGGTCCCTTTATTTCAGTATAATTTTTTAGCCAAATGTATAGAGCTACTTATGACAGCATATTTATCAAGTCGTTGCATATCAAATGTAGGATTTGAAGTGATCTGTGGAAGAGGACCCGTCAAAAACTGTTCGGGAGCTTGCAGGGAACCATGCTGCATGAGCGTCGACTGTCAGTAGACACCTTAGGGTCCCACATGAATCTCATGATTACAATTTGGTGGAACATTCATGGTGCAGTGCATTACAGCTTCCTGCAGCAGGAGGAGACGATCACCGCTGCGACCTACAATCGTGAACTGCATCGTATGCACACAAAACTGCGTCAGCAACAACCTGCACTTGTGCATCACAAAGGCATCCTTCTGCTGCATGACAACGCGCGTCCGCACGTTGCACGAACGACCGTGCAGGCGCTACGGGCTCTGGGCTACGAGGTGCTTCCACACCCTCCGTACTCTCCGGACCTGTCCCCTACCGACTACCATCTTTTCCAGAGCCTGAAAACATTTCTAAACCAAGCAAACGTCGAAAACGCATTCCGGGAGTTTGAGTCCCGTGAGCATGGATTCTATCGGAGAGGATTCATTTTCTTTACACTCCACACACCATTGAAATAAAAGTCAATCCGATGTAAGTGGCAACATCTTTTTGGACAACACTGTATTTTAAAACTACTTCATGAGAAATCTAGACCTCCAAAATAAGTTCTCAATTAAGCTCTAAATAAAAAAATTTAAGTTCTCAAAACAATAAAGGAAAAAAAAATCGCCGCAAAGGAAATTGGCGCTTAAATCTTCGGCGCCAATCTTCCGCGCTCTCTCTCATTAACAGAGACAATTCCTTTCGTTTCGATCCAATTACTTAAAAAAAAAAGCAGTCAAATTTAAAAAAAAAAGGTATTAAGTTTCCGACAGCCATTAAAGAAGACGAAAAACCTTTTCACATTAAAATTGTTCCAAAGTGGAGAGGAGAAGAAAGAAGCAGTAAAAGCAAGGCATTCAATTAAGATCGAATGGAGTGGGCCATTGAAAAGAAGCTATAACCTGCAGGGCAATTGGATCATGTATTCAAATGGAGCGAACTTTAAAGCCAAGGATAAGAAACAGGATATTTGAGAGTGGAATGGACGATAAAAGACTCTTCAATTGGCTAAATTCCTAACGCTTCAAACTGATAAGAAAACCTAAAAAGGGCTTCTCTATGGCTCCATAACCCCGACGGTCTCCATCAAGCAGCGTTATCTCTCAATTTATTAGAAAAAAAATGGAGATTCTTCTCTTCTTCAGTTGTTACGTGAATGCGGATTAGGTGTTTGTCTCCTGGGGCCATGGGGAACGATTTTAATTAAAAGTCTTCTCGTGTCAACAAAGCTCGCGTTTATCAAAGGACGGCCATTTTGTCGATATTTGAGCACCAAGTCCTACCCGTGAGCTATAATAATCGGAGAAAGAGAGAAACTAAATTGAATCCAATAAGACGAAGAGCGAAATTCTCCTCTTTCCACTCCATTAGCAGCTAATCTTCCGAAAAGTAACAAACGTTACAAATCAGAAATATCCATTTCCAGAAGAAGTCTTTGAAAAGCAATTCCATCTATGCACGCTGTAGTCGCCGTACAGAGTCCGAGAAATAAGCTATAAACTCTTCCATGCAAACAACCACTGCTATCACATCACAATCGATTCAAAACGTGCTGCACCTTTCGCAGTACAGAGACGGCACAAACGAAAAACGAAAATTTCAATCGCTACGTACAGCGCCATCTGTCGGCAGCATATGTCACTACCGTAAAAGCGCAAATAAGCGCCGCATCCTATTTATCGCCGCACCAATTCTACACTGAAAGTCATACGCGCCGCGGCGATTATTGAAATTGTCGATGCCGCCACCGAGTTGATTTCAATGCATAAAATACCGCACTATAAACGACTGCATATCTTCCAACCTATAGAGAATGAAATTCGTTCGACATTACAGAAATTTAATCACGTCTTGAAAGAATTTAAGTTCAAACGGAAAGGGGGTCAAGTGACCACTCGATCTGGGGTGCAATTTCCTCACTAATCCGATAATCCAATCCGTTTTCAGATATCTCTATCCGTTTTCGAGTTATTGCTTGTTATATGTTATTAACATACCTGACAAGTTGTACGGTTTTTACGGAACAAGTGTAGAACGCCAGATACCTTTTCTTCCTTGGCCTGCACGTTATCGCCTATTGAATACGGGATAATGGACTCTAGCTCTTTAAGGTCCTCCAATACCAATGAACTGTGGAGTCGCTTACAAGAGCTGCACAGGAAATCTCTTTGATTCATGCTCTTGGAGGTTTCACGAGATATCCACATTTTACATAGAATATTGTTGTACTGAAATCAAGCTGAAATCACTCAAGTATGTTATGGTTGCTGTATTCTATCGCCGTGGTTGCTGCAATTTTCAGAAACACTAGCCATAGACTTCTACTATGTACCCTACACTTTTTATTTCGCGCCTTTTTTTCCGTGTGTCCCAATTTTAGCCTTTTTTCAAAATTCGTACTTTTATAAATCTATCAGTACATCAGAATTCGTATATTGTACGGCAAAATCGTACAAGTTGACAAGTAGACCCATTCTGAATACTAAATACCGTTTATAATAGCCACTTTATCATTTCCCTCTAAGCCAATGGGCATTGCTGATCCCCAGCTCTCGCAGCAAAAGTAAGTGAACGCTTTTTGTATTGTGTAATTTTTTTATGATATGATGGGATGAAGTTAGCAGGTTTTCCGCATATGTTGAGAGAAATAAGCGCCGCACCAATTAAACGCCGCAATGAATTTGCTCTGAACCGAATAGCCGCCGCGGCGCTTGTTTACGCTTTAACGGGTAATTTGTAACTAATTTTGAAGCTTTCGTATCAGATTTTTATGGCTCTCGAACTAAACATATCACTCTGCTGAGATCAGAATGGGTGTGTGAAGAGTTCTGAGTAGTTGTCTGCAGGTTGCTATTTCAGAATGACAGCTATTTGCTGCAACAGTATCGAAATATGCTACCAATTTGTACACACTTTCAGAATAACGTTTCAGCGCTTACACTAGGGACCCAGGGAATGCTTTCCTATACACTGAGTGGCCACTTTATTAGAACACCTCCCTAACCCCCCCCCCCTCTAATACTATGTTGCGCCACCCCTAGCAGCTATAATAACACGAATAACCCGTTCCAGCTCATCCCAAACACTTTCGATTGGGTTCAAATCCGAAGACTGTGGTGGCTAGAGGAGTAAGTTGAATTCATTATCGTGCTCCCGGAACCATTCCATGACGATACGAGCCTCGTGCCACGGAGCACTGTCCTGCTGGAAGTATCCTTCCAATGGGGGAAACACAGTAGCCATGAAGGGATGAACGTGGTCGGCAACAATGCTCATGTAGCCCTGACCATTAAGTCGTTATTCTACAGGTAATCAGCGGACCAAGAGCATCCCAGACCGTGACAGAGCCTCCAGCAGCCTGAACAGTGGAGAAGAGAAGGGGTCCATCGCTGCGTAGTGTTGTCTCCAAATGCTGCTTTGGCCATCTGCATGGTGCAATAGGAAACGGGATTCATCCGACCAGCAGACCTTCTTTCAATCGTCGAGGGTCCAGTGTTGGTGATCACGGGCAAATTGGAGACGTTTTTTAGCTCTGGGTGGAGATCAAAGGTACTCGGACTGGTAAAACCTTGAAATGTTTTTTGGTTGTTAAGTCTAAAGTCCTGGTAAAACCTTGAAATGGTTGTTCGGGAAAAGCCTAGAAGACGTGTGGTTTCGGAAATAGCACCGACTATCATCTCGCGCTCGAAGTCGCTCAGATCATTTGTTTTCCCCATGGTGACGGTCAAACCACTTGCACTTGACATGTGTATTCTCGCTTTATATTGGTACCGACTGTCACGTGACCAATTGATACCCAGCAGGAATGTTCCTTTTATGGATAAAGAGAATATAATCGCCTCTTCCAGTTCAGGGATCTTAATATTAATTGTTAAATTAAGAGCCAAACTTGCAATGTTTTCAAAGGGCACGTCATAATTACCGTCGAGACATTAAGGCTAATTAAAATTAGGGTTAACAATATCTTTTTCTCGATTCCCAAGCGTTTCTCTTTGGGTTACGCAACGCTAATGAGCTCATTTGCTTCCATCCGACCGACTCTTCTTAACGACCTCCTCACTTTTTATTTCTACTCAAGATTAGAAAAAAAAAATAAATAAAACGAAAAATATAAAGGGAAAAAACGACACTTCCTTTTTCTATACACTGCGTTTGTTTTTTTTAACGATCCTTTCATCGTTAACGATCCGAGGAAAGAAGCCGCTCCAATTTGTGAACCCGTTTTGCACATAATAATAAAGAGATTCCAAGTCTTCGCCTCTCTCAAAACTATTCCGCTCGCTAGTTAACAGCCTCCGAGGAAAGCGAGTGGTTAGGAAACTGGTGCAAAAAGGACGATGACAACAACAACAACGTCCAACAAATAAACCTTTCATCGCCTCAATTCTATTTTTTCCTTCTCCCGACTTCAATCAGAGACAACGACTCCTTCGAGACGTGCCCTGACATCATCAACGACAACAACAACAACCTCAACCTCTCTCCTTCCTTCCTACCCTCATCTGACGCCCCCAAGAAAAAAAAAGTCAACTCAAAAATGGATCTTCTCAAGGCTCCTTGATTGCTTTCTCCAATTTTAGTCAGCTAACAAAACACGCCATTTCCTTTGTCTACCCAAAATGGAAGGCCCTAACTATTAATGATAAAGATGTTCATCTACAGTACACAGCTAATAATGCGTTGAATTCAAACTCTTACAAAATCAGAAAATTAAAAAACACACACACAAAGGACTCCCCTTGCTTCTCTACACATTTTTTCCAGCGTCCTCGAAGCATCCGGATACCGCTTCTGTAGAAATCTTCAGGCTGATGTCTAAACCACGTGAGACAGCCTTTTTCACTTCCTCATTGGAACCAAACCTCTGCCCTCCCAACAACTATTTCAGTTGTCCAAAAAGGTGATAGTCGAAAGGGGAGAGATCTGGGCTCTAAGGAGGATCTGGTAATGTCCCATTTGAATTCCGTCAGTGTGTCCATAGTCAGTTTGGCTGTGTGTGATCTAGCATTGTCTTGCAGAAAACAAACACCACGGGCAAGGAGTCTTGGTCGCTTTTTCCTTAGCGCCGGCTTCAAGGACGTCCTCAAAATGTTCCACGTTCGACGTTCTTCCAGAAAATCGACATGAATGTTACCCTTAATGTCCCAGAATACAGTCGCCATCACTTTCGTTGCCGACTGTGTCCTCTTGAATTTCTTTGTGAGTCAGTGTGTCGCCACTCCATGCTCGCACGCTTGCTATCAGGAGCAGGTTGATGAATCCCCGCAACACGGCTTAGGAAGCTCTCACCTTCCCTGTCCTATCGCTGCAGGAGCACGGAACAGATTTCCACCCGGGTGGTTTTGTGAAACTCAGAGAGTTGCTTAGGGACCCATCTGGCACATATCTTGTTATATTTCAGGATGGTCTCTACACGTCCAGTGCTTTTGTTGAGTATTACAGCTGTTTTTTATTCCTTTCAATGTGAACTCATTAAAGTTTTTAAAAGAAAATTCGATAAATGCGAGGGTTGATCGAAAAGTAATGCCTCCATGGCTGTAACTTTTATATTTGTTAACCGATTTTCAAAATTCGTTTTGAATCTGATACTTACATTTGTCCTCTATGTAATGCACTATTCACTCTTCCGACATTATCCCCATCCCTTTCACGGGTGAACCCGTCGGAGAGTAAGTCCGGGATTGTTGTCGACACCAGCATTGAATGGCAGCATTGGGCCATCTTCTGCAGCACGATAACGCTCGCCCGAAAACAATCGCCACACACTACAGGTGCTGCAGTTCAAAGATGAAAGATCTTGCATCTTGCCACTTTCACCACTTCCCAAAGAAGAAAAAGACCCTTAAGGTACATTCAATCCCTGATGACGAAATAAAAGAACAGTTGCACGTTGTGAAACACTCTGCTCAATATGGCTGGTGAGATCTGCTGAACTTCAGTTGTGATTTCCTCCTTCAGCTCAGGCAAAGTGTGCGGATTGTTTGCATACACTTTACCTTTCAAGGTATCCCAAAGGAAGAAATCGAGGTGTGTGATCCGGCTACTATTGATTTTATTTTTTTCGTGTAATTATAATTAATAATAAGTAAATATATGAATGGTCCCAAGGCTGCACGCTTTCTCTTCCCTGTACGAGTAGTCAAGTCCCTACTACCTGACTCCCGCTGCTTTAAAAATTAATATCTTCAAAACGGAGCAAAACACAATTTTGAATTTTTTGTATTGTTTTTATGAAAGTATGTATAAGGTATTAAGAATTTTTTAACCACCATTTGAGAAATTTGCATAAATAAAATATTTTTATTAAATTCAAATATTTGCGCATGCGTAATATAATTTTAAAAATTTCATATAGAATCTACAGGGTGAGTCAAAAGTCGTAGTACACCCTGTTTTTTCGAAAACCTTGCAGGAATCGGGAAATCTGAATATTCCAGTAAGTTATGGGTGAGGTGGTCTATCTTTTACAGTATATACCGAACATGGCCGCCATCTTGAAATCGGCCATCTTGAATCTAAGTCAATTTCTTTTAAATGGAAAGGGGGTCGTGTGATATATCAAATAACATGAGATTTTTCTGACAATTTCATTCCTGAAAACAGATTTGAAGTAGCAGTTATGGTTCAAAAGTTACAACACATTTTGTTTGGAATAACAGGTTGGACTGTTCTCCATAAAGGGACAATCATTTAATGCGTTCAACATGGTGCCCCTATTGGTCAAGGCACATTTGAAGGCGCTGAATCCAACCGTCATTCCCTGACAGAAGGATTTCCGCAGCAATGCTGGCACACGCTTCTTCAATGCGTTGCTGGAGATGGTGTCTGTTTCTGATTTTCTCTGCATATACGAGTTGCTTTAAATGACCCCACAGATAAAAGTCAAGTTGTGTGAGATCAGGTGATCTGGGTGGCCATTCCACAGCAGCACGTCGGAAATTGAACATCTAACCACTGAACAAGATACCTTGTGCAAAAGAGGGATCTTGTCGATGTAGCTCTAGGGCCCATGTGCAAAACTGCATACGTCTGTTTGGGTCATACTCTGCTAGGTACTGGAGTACCTGAATCTTGAATGGATGCCATTGATGAGCATGAAGGATTCGTACGATCGATGACTGGCTGATTCCATATTCTGCTGACAAACGTCGTGTGTTGCGTTGTGGGCTCTTGACGAAATTAGCCAAAACCATTGTAGCGCTTACTGGACGGCCACTCCGTGTCTTGTCAACCACAGTCCCAGTTTCTCGGAATTTCTTAATTAAGCACCTGACAGTGTTGCGTGAAATTGGAGGTGTTTCTGGGCGCCGGTTGTTAAAATCCGCAACTATGACACGGAACTTCGTTCTCCAGACATCAAAACGACCTAAATTCTCTCCTTCCGTGGTCAAAGCCATCTTCAGTTACCTGCTACAAAATGTGTTGTAACTTTTGAACCATAACTGCTACTTCAAATCTGTTTACAGGAATGAAATTGTCAGTAAATGCTCATGTTATTTGATATGTCACACGACCCCCTTTCCATTCAAAAAAATTGACTTAGATTCAAGATGGCGGCTATGTTCGGTACATACCGTAAAAGATAGACCACCTCACCCATACCTTACTGGAATATTCAGATTTCCCAATTCCTGCAATGTTTTAGAAAAAACAGGGTGTACTGCGACTTTTGACTCACCCTGTACTTCATAGATAAGGCCCCCACTCAAATTTCGAAAGGATCAAGTTCACAAAACGTGGATCAAATAGGTGTCGATCTTTGCCAGAAGACCATCAGGTCAATGCCAAACGAATTCAAAGTCTTTTGAAAGGTGGAACTACGAAGATTGAAAGTTGGGTTGTTGTTTTTTTTTGTTTTAATTTCTCGAAAGTTGTGGTCAGTTATGGGGTTCCTCAAATAACCGATTCTAATGGGACACCACCGTCTGATTTAAGAACGAGATATTCTCTCATCGCTTTAATTTCCCATTACGTAGTAGTACAGTCAGACACAAAACGAGCACTTAATCGACTTTCCGTTAACCAGCGACCTCTTACGAGAAAAAAAAAAAAAAATTTCCTCTCTCTTTGCTCTCTTCCTCTCCAAGCATACAATCATCAAAGCAAGGAAGAGAGCATTTGTTGCTCTACCATGGCAACCGAAGAAATAAAAGCACTCACTTCTCCAAAAACCTTCCTTACTCAGGAGA
Source organism: Rhysida immarginata (assembly GCA_023313115.1). NCBI lineage: Eukaryota > Metazoa > Arthropoda > Chilopoda > Scolopendromorpha > Scolopendridae > Rhysida > Rhysida immarginata. The sequence continues at coordinate 693,379 of JAHWFO010047174.1, read as the reverse complement.
TTGAAGAAAAAAAGCTCCAAAAACAGATGGTGACCGGATCTTATTTCATTCATTTTAAGCTTATTTGTTGTAACTTATTTCAGTGATGATGATGATGATGATGATGATGATGATGATGATGATGATGATGATTACATTTCCAGATCCAAATGAATCATCCCCTCTTCCAATACTTCCAAGTGAGCAGCTGCTGATAAATTGGCTGCTAATTACAAAACCAAACAGTAACTCCACAAATGGAGCGCAGAAGTGGGAGAGGCTGCCCAACAAGCACGTGGTGTCCATATGTTATTTTTTTCTCTTTTTTTTGCAGGAACCCCCTTCTCGTTTCATTATTTATTTATTTATAGCTGTTCGCCTGTGAAAGTGATAAGCTAAAAGGGTGAAGCCTCCTTTTTTGTACACGAAAACTCCATTAGACGTAAAAGCAAACTTCCATTAAACCAAGAGAGCCTGTTAACAACACGGGCAAAGCAGAGAGGAGTACCAAGAACCACCTAGGATATCAGAAAAGGATTTTAAAATATTCCCTATTATTACAAAATAAACATTCGAAGCTCCTTCCATAATGACAGGGAGTCCAAACTTTTTTGACCACGCAATCTCTCATGTCATCACCAATCACGCATAGTTAGCGTTGACCACTTCATTCTTCCTGGTCGGCGCGCTATTAACTCGTCTCTTTTCGAAATGTCTTTCGACAGAAAATCGATTCGCCTCGAACCGCCAGTGCACGCCATAATCCGGCTTCGGGGACATCCCGAAGGAGCATGACCTTTCCAATCAAATTAGAGATCCAACGCAACCTTTTGCCGTCCGAGTTCATCTGTTAAGTGACACCGATCACGTTACACGACCACCGTCGATAATTCGATAAGATCGGATCGATGAGTGACAAATCGATCCAAGTCGGAAATGGAGACCCCCTCGTCTATGGAATAGCAAAGAGTCACCTTCTCTTCTCCGAAACATTCCAAGGGCTTTTCGCATACTTTTCATAGATCGACGGTTTTCAAGCTACTACCAAAGCCACAGAAGTCTAAGGTACCTGCTGGAGACCTAACTAGGTTGGGTGTCCGGTTCTTGTTTCTTTTTCTGGTCCACAGCCTGAAGTGTGTCTAGATATCCATGTGGATACGTACTCTGCACCGTAGACATAGAATTTCTTAGTGATACCATTAAAGCCATGACCTTCTGTTGGAAGATGACAGAGCTGGCTTTAGCTTTGTTAGTAGCTTTTGCCATCCACGAAAATGGTAATGAACAGCTACCTCTGGGTTTATTGGTGTCATCGGAGAGTTCTTTAGGGACCCATCTGGCACAGATCTTATTGAGTTTATCGTGGATGATGGTCTCCACACTGCCAGTGCTGATGTTCAATATTGAAACCAATTCTCGGTTGCCATGAATCCACCCGCCTATTGTCCCTTCTCAGCTCATTTGTTCGTGCGGTGATGCCATCATTGACAGCAGTTGCTGGCCTTGCCTTATGAGGTTCATTGCCGGTGGATTGTCGCTTTCCTTCTTCAAACTTTTGGCACCAAGCAAAGATAGATTATCGAGACAAGCATCATTTGAACTATCTTTGAAGTCTCATGAATTTCAGATGCTCTCACACCTTCGCTGTGGAGAAAGTTGATGATTATTCGTTGGTCGACATCAAGGTTGTTAAAGAGAAGGTGGCCTCTATCGGGGTGATCGATGGTCATTGGCTGCTGACGTGTGACGTCAACTGGAAGGTTGGAGCAGACGAACGCATAGAAAACTGTAGGGAATAGCGCGGTGACCTTTAGCTTCCAGCCTATTTCTACTATTTATCACCATATAAATGAAGAAAACGTGCCAAGGTTTTATAGAAATGTTTTATTGGAATAATGTGTGTTTAAAATTTAGTGATTGCAAATAAAAGATCTATTTATATACATTTAGCACTGAAATACAAAAGCAAATACTGCAACAGCAAGGCCACCTCGTCAAAGCAATTCCTACCTCGTCGTTTTTCCCAACGTGGTTTATAGAGTCCTCAAATGAATCTGAAGCCACTGAAGAGTTTTAATTACTTGGTACGAGTGAAGGAGGTGAAGATGAAAGTGAAGAGTCTTGTGTATATTTTATTTTCTAAACTTCTCTCTCAGGTTTCAAATTTTCTCTTAATTTTCGGTTTTCTCGTAGTGCAATCTGTTGGATTTTTGCGTTTTAACGCTCGTATCAAGAGCAGATCTCCTGCTTGTTACGAGTGTGCTCTTTTTCATTATAAGAAGGGGTAGGGGGTTTGCTCATTTAATGAAATTTTGCTCGTATCTATTGCCATGGGAAGAATAAATGCATGGAAATCTAATAAATCCACTCTAGATTATAATATTGGACTAAAAATAATAAATAATTGCATTTATTATTAGCAAAAGCACATGGAACTCCAGCCAT
>JAHWFO010047174.1:680551-690945 GCA_023313115.1 Rhysida immarginata | reverse complement strand
ATGGCTGGAGTTCCATGTGCTTTTGCTAATAATAAATGCAATTATTTATTATTTTTAGTCCAATATTATAATCTAGAGTGGATTTATTAGATTTCCATGCATTTATTCTTCCCATGGCAATAGATACGAGCAAAATTTCATTAAATGAGCAAACCCCCTACCCCTTCTTATAATGAAAAAGAGCACACTTCTAACAAGCAGGAGATCTGCTCTTGATACGAGCGTTAAAACGCAAAAATCCAACAGATTGCACTACGAGAAAACCGAAAATTAAGAGAAAATTTGAAACCTGAGAGAGAAGTTTAGAAAATAAAATATACACAAGACTCTTCGCTTTCATCTTCACCTCCTTCACTCGTACCAAGTAATTAAAACTCTTCAGTGGCTTCAGATTCATTTGAGGACTCTATAAACCACGTTGGGAAAAACGACGAGGTGGGATACGCTTTCCCCCTCAAATTGTAATTTGAGCAAAACGAAAATGTTCGGTCAGACTCAAACAGAAAGTGATTGTGTAAGTAAGCATTACTTTTTTTTTCTTCCTATCATGTTTTTACAACCATACAAGCAGTGGCAGATGTTTTAATGCTGTTCTAGCACTTAATGCTAAATGATTGAATACTGTAACAGATTAATCGTTAAAGAATTGCTTTGACGAGGTGGCCTAGCCGTTGCCGTATTTGCTTTTGTATTTCAGTGCTAAATGTATATAAATAGATCTTTTATTTGCAATCTCTGAATTTTAAACACAAATTATTCCAATAAAATATTTATATAAAACCTTAGCACGTTTTCTTCATTTATATTGGTAATAAGTAGTAGAAATAGGCTGGAAGCTAAAGATCACCGCGCTATTCCCTATAGTTTTCTATGCGTTCGTCTGCTCCAAACCTTCCGCTGATGTCACGCGTCAGCAGCCAATGACCATCGATCACCCCGATAGAGGCCACCTTCTCTTTAACAACCTTGGATAGTTACCATCCCAACAACCAGAAGGTCCCCTCTAACTCCCATCCCAATAACTCCGATCCCAGTGGACCTATCAAAACGAAACTAAATAATGAGGTAGGGCCTACCCAATCTTGCAAGTCAAAAAATGTAGAAAAAAAATCAAAGGGACAAATAGACAGATGAACGGACTGAAGGACTTCGTAGAATGAATAAGTAGCTATGCAATACATTTTTCTGCTACTTAATAACTGAAACCTGTGTCAGGCTTAACTTAGTCAGCTAACTGCTTTAAGGTCAAAATCGTTCACTGTAGTGAGACTGTTCACCCCACGTGAGCAGTCTTACCAATACAATTCCCGATGACGTATAAAATGCGGATACGATGCAACGTTTCAGAAGGCCTTGCTCGATTCCCTCCTGTCTAACATTAAAATATTCCGAGAGCAACAACCCCGTTCAACATTGGTGAAAAGGAAACAGAAAAGAGAAAGAGCAACCACGTTGTTTGTTGTTCTTCAATCTCATTTGCATTTCTGATTGGATTTAACGAGGCGTCAAACGGGCTTCCAAAGGCTCGCTTATTAAGCACAGACTGCTCAACTCCATTAAGCAAAAGCGCCCACGTAAAAGTGCACCGTCTTTGGTTGCCTCATCAAACCAGACCGAATCGCTGCTCTTCATCAAAGATAAACAGACCCAAGTCGCCGTCGCCGTGTTTTTCACTATTCCTCTAAATAAGGACGACTTATTCTCCAAGCCCTCCAAGCAAACTTTACTTTTAAGCGAACGAATCGATACTAAATCAGTAGACATGCAGTGTATTCAGCGAATTAAATCGTCTCGGCTCCACAACGGCTTCATCCACATTGGTCGATACTAAAAATGTAGAAGTAGCCACGAATCATAATTAGATTTGCAGTGACCACGAATTAAAAAAACATTCCTTTACAATGAAACAAGAGGGCCATGAAAAATGCATTTCGAAGACACAGTTTTCATGAAACTAGGCTCGCTTTAAGCGAAACCTTATTTCGATTAAATCTGCTTTATAATTTATTCTAAATCGCTGCAAGGCTGAATGTCGTGCAAATAAATTATGTGCATATTTAGCAAATGAAGGGAGAAAAAATTTAAAGCTGCGCCAGGCTACCATGTTTCTTCTATTCTAAACTAGACAAATCTTTTCTTCATGGCTTAAAAAAAACAACTAATGACACACACAAAAAATATTGTATTTCCTTAATAAATAAAAAGAATGAACTGGCCTATATGTGTACTGGGTCCTCTGATATCCGTAGACACATCCCTGAACGCGACACACATTGTTGCGATCAGGTGCACCCGTTCATGACGACTGTGTTCCCTGTTGGTGACGGACAGTTTCAGCAGGACAATGCTCCCTGTCATCATGCTCGAATGATCTTGGACTGGTTCGAGGAACATGACGCGGACTTCCACCTGCTTCAGTGGCCAGCTCGGTCGCCCGACCTCAACCCGATCGAACATTTATGGGATAAAGTGGAGAGAACCATCCGACCCCTTCCCACACTATGGGATGCTGTGATGTTAGCCTGGGCTGCTATTTCTCCGCAACGGTTTCAACACCTTGTTGAATCCATTCAGGCAGTTCTAGCCGCTAAAGGAGGCGCACCACGCTCTTAGCGGGGTGTCTCTACTAAAGTGGTCGTTCAGTGTATATCAAACAGAACTTTATAACGCTATGGAGGCTTAGTATGGGTAGGTGCGCTCGATTTCTTTCGTTTTCGCGGTTATTCTATGACGGACCTCCTTTTTACTTCCTTGTGCGAAATAAAGGAAGTATTATAATGTGGTGCCCACAACAGATTTTCTTGCATGCCTATGGAGTTGTGTTTGCGTGGAGCAATTTGTGACGTCAGAGTTTGATTGTTTCTTCTAACAGGGGAAACAATGAAGATAAGAAGTTGTTGCATAAAAACGACTGTCAAAATTTTTTTCAACAATTAGAAGTTTTTAGACAACAAAGAAACAATCTATCACAATTTGAGTGTGTTTGTGGGTTTGTTTCTTATACGAATCTACAATTTTATACCGATTTTGCTGAAATGTTGCGCAATTGATCTTCAAAGTAAGAGGATGGCAGGGCATATTAATAAGAGATATCTCATGACCAACAAAGCAAGTCAAAACATTGTACCATTGATATTCATGGTCATCGAGCTCCATTGTTAAAATGAAGCTAAAGTTTCTAGCTCCCGGTAGGGCGGGAACTATTGAAAAGTGGCGCTGCATGCACAATCGGACAACTGCGCCTGCAGCGCCGCCCTATCGGCAGATAGAAAATTTACTTTCATATTCAGTTTCAATGAAAATCTCTACCGCAGGTTGCGGTCGGCCTTAGTGCGATCTATGCGGCACCTGGCACGATCAGTTTTCCTTAGCTTCTCGAAACAATGGAAAATAACCGAAACTCGATCACCATGAATATCTATAGACCGTGGTTTGTGCTTTAAAAATAAGATTCAATTTGTAACAATCCATAAAATTCCTGCTGTTCTGGCTTTTCTTAGAATTGATAGTTCTTAGAACTTAACATTTTCTTGGAAAGCTTTAAAAATGAGCACTAACTGGAGATAATGGAAAGTTAGCACAATACTGGACGCTTTTTCCTTAATGCCGGTTTCAGGGACGCTCTCAAAATGTCACTGTAGCAGGACGCATTTAGGGTTCAACGTTCTTCCAGAAAATCGACATGAATGATACCCTTAATGTCCCAGAATACAGTCGCCATCACTTTCGTTGCTAACGGTGTTCTCTTGAATTTCCTGGGTCATGGTGAGTCAATGTGTCGCCACTCAATACTGGCACGCTTGCTTTCAGGAGTATGATGACGAATCCATGTCTCGCCTTAGGAAGCTGTCACCTTTGAAACATCGCTGCAGCAGCATGGACCAGATTTCCACCCGGGTGGTTCTCAGATCCTCTGAGAATTGCTTAAAGAGCCATCTGCCACACATCTTGTGGAATTTCAGCTTAACGCGATGTTCAATATTGAAGCCAATTCATTGCCTTATGAGGTTTTCGCCTTCCTTCAAACTTTTGGCGCCAAGCAAAGACGGATGATCGACGAGACAAACATGACTCTGTGAACTGTCTTTGGTGTGGAGAAACTTGATGATTATTCGTTGTTCCACTTTGGTCGACACATCGCTGTCCGCCATTTTGTTTAAACAAACAATCGGTCGTCATGGCAACCGGATGAGTGGTGCTGCATTTACATGACAGGCGGTAGTTGCCATCCCAACAATCAAAACGTAATGCTCCGTTCCAAAACGTCAAAATTCTAGAATGGCCTGCTGCACTCTCCACACCTTAACCCAATTGAAACCCTGTAGGTGATGATTTAAGCTGGTCAATGCAAATGGGATCAGATAATACAAAGACTGATTAATGGTATTTCTTGTAAACGAAGTCAAACAAACTCCTCATATGACGACTCCAGCGGACTCCTAATGTCCTGCTCTTCATACTCAAATAAGCTACATCAGCTACAATCTCCCATTAACGACCGAAATGAAGATGGAAGAAGGAACAAAGCGTCCAGGGAGCCATTACTCTATTAAAAGAAAAAGAAAACCAGCTGATCGTCAGGAGGAGCTTTAATGTTGCAAAGGAGACCCATAAAGCAAGTCCATGAAGCGCGGAACTCATTGGATCAACATATTGGCAGTAAAAGTTCGCTTCCACTTCTCCCTTTAGGTTAGAGCAACTCATCGATAAACATCAATTAATAATTAAATGCCCGCCTACCCATTACTTAACGTTTATGACATGGGTTCCGATGTTGCTAACGAGATGATTAGCTCCATGAGAGCGGTGCAATTAAAGTCTTGCGCTCAATGTAATCCCATTGCAGAGGACCATGCCTTCGGGTCAAATGGGGATTAGAATGGAAAAAGATGATGATGCGTCCACACTCAAATCACAACCTAACAATAATGGTCAACGCCTGCTCATTAACGATTAGCTTGGCATTCCAAGCCCATCTCTTCGAAATTCCGATATCGAACATTCATCTTTCTTTGACATGGGTTCCGAACGTCGCCTGCAGACGAAAAGCCATGTTTTTTAGCTGAAGATGAGTGATGGTGACGTCCAAGATAAGAGAGAAAAAAAACTTTTCTCAAAAGCGAGGCGTCTCAATCGATCTCGGCGACGATGAAAAGTTCTTCGGGGAAAACAAAAAAAAAAAAAAAAGTTTCCATGTCGCAACGAAAACAACAACAACAACAAACAACAACAAACGCAAATATCGACTCGAAATGCGCAGTGAGAAATTGGATTGACGCGTTTCCTTTTCATCTCTTCCATTTTCTTAAAACGAAAACGCGAACCAGGGCAACATTTAGACAAAAGTGAACACCAAATTTGCATTATTAATCCAAGTTGCAGCCGCCGCTAACACAAAATAAATTTATGGATTACCTCGAAGCAAGATTGAGAAAAGGAGTCCCAGATTGCAGATCGTTACAATCTAATTCGTGGAACCAACGATTGTTCCTCTGCAACTCCGCAAGGAAATTAACCAGACGATCTACGCATAAATCATGAATAACCTCAGAGGCTAGTAAAAAATTTGCATAAAGATGCAAATTACATGAAATCACCTTTAATACTCAGAATACACTGTAAACGTTCATAATCAACAATAAGAACCATGCCAAAAAGAGAACCATGCTAAAAGCATTTTCTGGTAAATCCATACCACCAATTCAGTGAGTAGGCCAAACCAGAACCGGATCTAATGTCAGAGCCGGAATTTGCTTTGATAAGCAGGCACCAGAACTTATTTCAATGAATCCGGTAAAATATTCTAAAATCCGGCGTCATCTATAATCCGAAAATTCTCACCGATTTCGTTACCTCTTGGGCATTCATTGGATTTATTATTTTTCCACCATAACACGGCGTCGCTGATTAGAATCAAATGTCGTCAGCAGCTGCACGTTCACCAGGCTTATTTCCTATTGATCTTGTATGGGATATGGACATTAGCCCGTATAAAAACACATTGGCAGGCAATTTTCCAGGTAAAACATCTCTGCGTCGATACCATGATGTAGATCAGATATTTTTGCGAAGAATATTGTCGCAGTACTAATCTAAAACTGTAACCAATTCGTTAGATGCAACAGCTGCTCCCCGGTGGTGTTTATTGGATGGTGGTGACCCATGTCTCCAATAACCCATTCCAGCTCATTCCAAAGATATTCAATTGGGTTCAAATCCGAGGACTGTAGAGTGGCCAGAGGAGCAACTTGAATTCATTATCGTGCTCCTGGAACCATTCCACGACGACACGAGCCTTGAGGCACGGAGCACTGTCTCCTGCTAGAAATATCCTTCCGATGGGGGATGAACGTGGTCGGCAACAATGGTTAGATAGCACTGAGTGACCATTAAGGCGTTTTCTACAGAAATCAGCGGACCAAGAGTATGCCATTACTGAGCCTCTAGCAGCCTGAACAGTGGAAACCAGACAGGAGGGGTCCATCATATCGTGCTGTTGTCTCCAAATTCTGCGTCGGCCCTCTGCATAGTGAATTCATCCGACCAGCAGATCTTCTTCCAGTCGTCGACAGTCCTGTGTTGGTGATCACGGGCAAATTGGAGACATTTTTTGTGATTTTGGGTGGAGATCAAAGGTACCCGGACTGGCCTTCGGCTGCCGTAGCCCGTCCTCGCCAATATACATCATGTAATGCGTTCAAAGATGTTATTCTGCGGTCCAGTGCTGTGCTCCATGGTGAGTTGACGAGTCGTGACGTTTCTGTTCGCCCGAACAGGCATTCCCACCCTACGCTCAACCCTTGTATCGACGAATCTTTTGCGACCATAGGCTTGTCTCTGGCTGATTGTTTTTTGGTTGTTTAAGTTCAAAGTCCTGGTAAACCCTTGAAATGGTTGTTTGGAAAAAAGCCTAGAAGACGTGCGGTTTTGGAAATACTCAGTCCACCTCGTCGGGCACCAACTATCATCTCCTTTGTTTTCCCCATGGTGACGGTCAAACAATCCTTTCTCGCTTTAGATTGGTACCGACTGCCACGTAACCAACTGATACGTAGTAATCGCTATGTCAACGGATTTGCATAGTCATGGGTGTTCTTAATAAACTGGTCACTCAGTGTACTTGTTCCAGGAAGTGTCTTAATTTCAGATGATTGAAAGTCTTTTGACTGCATGTTCACTCATTCGGCTCTCGGCCGACAACCATGTGGCTCATTTTCAACTCTTACTCAAATATCAGATTGGAGACCTGTTACACAAAAAGGGTGTTGGTAGACCTTCAGCGACACCACAGAGAGTAGTAAAGGTTAGGAAGGCGTTCGAAAGTAGTACCCGTAAATTACTTCGTAATGCGGCTCGTCAACTGGATATGCCAATGACATACGTACATAAAACAGTGAAGCATCGCCTTCGTCTTACACCCTACAAAATCCAGATGATGCACGAACTGAAGCCAGATGACCGACCGAAGCGCAAGAAGTTTGCTCCAAAAAATCGACAATGCTCCCACCTCCCTCGAGGACATTTTGTTTTCTGATGAGGCAACATTCCATACTTCCGGAACAGTAGACCGACACGACTGCCGCATTTGGGGCTGACAAAATCCCCACGTTCTAAGGGAGAATGTACGCGACAGCCCAAAAGTTAATGTTTGGTGCGGTGTAATGAGTGATCGAGTTATCGGACCTTACTTTTTCGCTGAAGACACCACTACCTAATATCCATAGGTGGAAGAACTGCAAGCCCAACATAGTCTACCAACAAGAAGATGGAGCACCTCCTCACTGGGGCCTGCAAGTTAGGCAGTGCCTCGATACGAACTTTCCAGGACAATGGATTGGAAGGGATGGGCCAATCTCTTGGCCCCCTCGCTCACCCGATGCGAACCCTCTAGATTTATTTTTTCTTCTGGGGATATGTGAAAGGGGGCAGAGTGTACTAGATCAACGTTGATGAGATTGAAACTCTCAAGAACAGAATAAATGAAACAATCTCTGAACCCCCCCCCCCTCCCCCCCGAAATGCTAGCTCGAACATGGGAAGAAATCGAGTTTCGCTTTGACGTCCTTCACCTGAATATTCCATTTTTTTGAAGCGCACGAGTATAATACGGGAGATAATTTAGAAACACAAATTCTTGCTTATACGACCAAGTAACAGAATCACATACACGAAAACCCAGAATCCCTTTAGGTAAACTTCAATTTAAGAGGCCAAAACTTAAAAAAAAAAAAAAAAAAAAAAAATCAATCATTTTTATCGTGGTGGAGTCGTGGCCTTAAAACAACCAAACCCATTTCAGTATCTTCGCTTTTAAACATTCGAAAGAAGAAAAAGTAACAACAACAACAATTGTTTGTTTGCTTCTTTTTTCTAATCCCAGAGAGCAATAACCTCGACTCCTCTTTTAAGGAATTCATTGAGAGAAAACTTTTATTGGCCATTTCCTTGGGAACCCAATACAAGAAGAAGGAACCCAAAAAGCGAAAAAAGACTCCAAAAAAGTGCAATTCAATCTCTTTTTCTTTCAATGCTCGTTTACTTCGCCCAAACCAAGGGAAAACAGAAATGCTTTCAGGCAATTTTAAAGAAACAAAGCAAAGAGTGGACAAGGTTGTAGCCACGGACAAAACAACAAAATTTTTCAAAGCAGCACACTCTACTGGAAGCTGCGCACAAAAATTTCTGCAATTTTAAGCGTAAACGCTCTTCGTCTTGAAGCCAAAGAAAGAAATTAAGTCGTCCTAACGTCCACTATGAATAAGATAAGGAGAAAAACCAATTTACATTTGTTCGTCCCGCGCAAATATAAACACAAACTTAATCTCATTCGCGCACAACAGGTCAAAAGTCGTGACATCAACCTTACTCAATTCCTTCGCCTCCTTCCTTCTTAGAGAAAGCGACTGCAATTACTCTCCATTAGTTTTATGACTAATGAAAGAGGAAGGAAGCAAAACTAACTTCTCGAGGCGCCTTAAGGCCTTTTACGAGCTCAAATCCTGTTGGAGGCGACGAACGAAACGGCGGAAGAAGAAGATTCCGTTCTAATGAATCAGAGGGAAGAAAAGCGCAAAAATGTCAAAAAGGTTAAGCAGATGAATAAATCCAGTCAGACATCGTGCTACGAAACGGATTTAGCCATAACAAAGAACAGAAAACTTCACTTTAAAACCCCATTCTCTCTTCAAAGAATTTGTCGAGTCCACTTTTAAAACTCCCATTCGAGGGTTCGCAAATGGCGCTCAACATCGAATACTGTTTACGGACGACGAAAAGTATCCGAAACGTACCCAACACCATTGCATGTTGAATCTTACTGATGAACTCATGACTAAGTTGGAGGTACTCCCCATACAATCAATATCAAGTCTTTCCAATGCTCTCTTAATAAAGCGCGGTCCAAAATATCTCGACACCATTTATGCCACTATTGATACCTGTTCAGACAGACTTTGGGTCTGTAAAAAAGCGAAGGCCTGGTACTTCGACTAATGCTTTCAAAACGCTAATCTGTTCTATGGTGTAATGGTGTTATTCAATTACATTACATTGCTATTCCTTTCCTCTAGCATTTTCGTTTCTGTAACGTTTTTAATAGGCGAACGGATTTTGTAGAAAAATCCTTGTGGGTTTGTTTGTTTGTTTGTCTCTTATAGAAATCTACAGTTTTATTCCGATCTTGATGAAAGTTTCCACACTTGATCTTCAAAGCAAGAGGAAGATCACTGTCTGCATTATATTTCGAAAAAATAATAATTATCGATAAAAATCGATATTCAAAATGACGGCAGAGTATACTGTCACGGCGATCGAAAACACCATCGCACGATCACGCTTGTGCTGAGCACGTGGAAGCTCAGAAAATAAACAAAGAGCGTCATCACGCCCAATCGTCCCCGTTCCTCAAGTAGTTCGTCCCGTCTACCACTGGCTATGCAAAATAAGTGGCGAAGTAGACGAGGCAACGCAGGAATAACAAGTAAAGAAAAAAAAATTTCAAAAAACAACGCTTATGTCAAAATTAGGTACACATAGCGCCATCTCTTGAGCAAACAAACAAACACAAGCCAATTCTATTTCATATTAATTCTCCCACCCTTCTTTGGATTTTTTGAAATTTTTCTTTAGATCCATGCATTGTCACCAACTTTACGTATATGTACAAAATTTCAGCAAGATCGTGGAAGAGGTTGAAATATTGATCACAAGATTTTATCCATCAAACATGACCCAAGCAGCTAAAGTTATACAAGCGTTGCATTTGAGTCCCTTGGGCTTGGCCCTCTTTTGCGTCCGCCTCTGGGATTGGCTTCCGGACTTGATCCGAGTTTGCCTTCCCCAAACAATAATAATAATAATAATAATAATAATAATAATAATAATAATAATAATAA
>JAHWFO010047174.1:601911-674016 GCA_023313115.1 Rhysida immarginata | reverse complement strand
ATTGAAGACGTGGGTGATACAATAATGTATGTAGCTCTGCGCTCCTCCGAGAGGGCCACAACAAGTTTGACATCGCTAAACAGCTCAACGTCAGCCGGTTGACTGTCCACAGAGTCGCAGAGAGGCTGAAGAAAGGGGAAGACCTCCCAGATCGTCCACGTACAGGCAGATCTCGCGTTATCAATCGTGTAGGCGTCAGAAAAGCCTTCGAACGTGACCCGACTCTCAAAATGACACCGTTCGCAAAGAACAAGATTTCTGTTGCCACGGTGTCCAGAGCCATCAAGAGTTTGAGGCGCGTGGCAAGACTTTTGCTGACGGATGGCATGCGAGATAAACGTCGGGAGCGCTGTCGTCGCCTTCTCAACGACTCGAAGAGCCATGGCAATCGTATTGTCGTCTTTTCTGATGAAAGAAACTTCTCGGTCGACCCGGACGTCAACAAGCAGAACGACCGCGTGGCTTCGACCAGGACATCCCTGAGGTCCGCTACGTGACTACAACTAAGCACCCGGCCTCAGTGATGATGCTCGGCATGAAAATGCCGCCAATCTGGTTTCGACCGGTTACAGGCTTACCGCGGCCGACTACAAGGACATCTTGACCAAGAACGTTCTGCCCTGGGTGAAAAAGGTGACGAGGAATGCGGACTACGTCTTTCAACGAGACAGTGCCCCGGCCCACAGTGCCAAGACCGTTCAAGAGTGATTGGGGTCGAAGATGAACTTCTGGTCGAAGGACTCTTGGCCTCCTCAGTCGCCGACTTCATCAAAATTTGAATGAATTCGATTATCCGGGATATTCGCTTATCCGAGACGAGGCATTTCCCAGTTAAGCGAGAGTCTACCGTATTTGTATTTAATTGCTACACATTCTATTTTATTCCCTTAAAGAAAAAAAAAGTTTTTCAGCCTTCTTTTAGACCAATCGGAATTGAGAACAATCGCAATTAGACCAATCGTCAAAGGTCTACTCAAAAATAAGGCTACAAATCAAAGCTATAATTATCTACCCTGTCCAAAAGTAAAGAACTGAATTACGCGTGTGCGTTTATGTCGGCGTTTTCACTGCACTGATCGCCCTCGGCAACATGACCAGCTTTATTATTATATTTGAATTCAAAAATCGAATGCGAATTCCATTCCACCCCATTTCTCGATGCGCATATCGTCGAGATAAATAAAGGAAGGAAACGGGTTGGGGGGGGGGGGGTAATAAAAACTTTATTCAAAATTCAAACTTTCGCCTTGTGGTTTCTGCTGAGAAACGATACGCCGCACATCTAATCCGCAGCTTCAAAGATATGAAAGTTGAAAGCGGTGTGCATGACTCTGTGAAGCAGTTGCCTAGCAACCAAAGAACTCTTTACAACTCTACTCGAAATTGCTTTCGGAACGTCGCCACAAGCAGAAGGAAGGAAAACCCTGAGCTACCTCCGAATACGTCAGGCTTTGTGATTTCCCCGCCCGGGTTCGATTCCTATTACTTTTTCATTCTTTTTTATTTTTCGCCACTATTTGTTTGCACTTTGCATAGCAATATTCACATTCATAAGCAACGTCACAGGTCAAAAAAAATGCAAAATGCGTTGTACAATATTTTCACGGATGGTCATTACCGATCCGTGAAGTATCGGTGACGATTGCGCATAGATCATCGATAGTGCGAATAGATCCTTATCGTTTCTTTTTCATTTCGGTTGGAAACAATGAAGGTTGGATTATTGCTAGCACCCCGATGGTCACATGACTTTTCCGCTTTCCAATGAAATTGCCCCACCCACAAGGAGTTATCCGAATGAGGCAAAAGTAGATATACAACAAGGGATACATCTGAACACACCTTTAATACGTTATGCAGCCAAGACGGGTACTCGTTTGGACGGTGACTAAAGGCGTTCTGGTATCGTAGCCGATGGCACCCCAGATGTTGGTCCACGATGGCGATACCGGATGCATTGTTCATTGGCACGTTCCAATGGTCTGCGCCACACCCATCCGCGTCTGTCGTCGGTGTCCAAACAAAAGCTAGAATCGTCGCTGAAGACCGCCGGGCGCCATTCCATTCGCCAGCCCACTCGTTCACGACACCATTGAGGTCGTATCGTGCGGTACTCAGGTGTCAAAGTAGGACACAACAATGGACGCTTAGCTGACATTGTCGCGGCGTGTAACCGGCGTGCTATTGGCACTGTAGCAGTACCGGGAATAGTGATGTTGTCGCGCAGTTGCCGCAAGGTGATGATTCTGTCCGCTAGCGCTGTTCCAGTATCCGCCTATCGGTACGAGCTGACGCGCTTCTCCGGGCCCCAGAGTCTGGTCTGACAGGTATGCCTTCCTCTCGCCAACATCGGCTTACCGTCCGTGCGTCCCGCGACACATGGACAGCAATCCGTCTGGTTGACCATCCAGCCTCAGAGAGGCCAATAATCCGACCTCATTCAAAGTCCGTTAATTGCGTGAACAGTCGTCGTTATCGTCGTCGCGGCATTAGGACCGTTGTGCGGATTACAGTACTGTACGTTCACGAGGCAGTTTCTTCCTCCCTACTGCATGGAACGTCTCGCACAAGTGTCAACTGATGAGCCTATACAGGCACCCGGACACTCTGTATCAACCCAAATGGTCATGTCCCGTGAGCATACATCTAATCGTTTACTAGTCGGAGACAGACGAACCCCCCCCCCCTTACTAAATATGGATAAGGTCGGACAACTCCTTGCTGGTGGGGCAATTTCATTGCAAAGCAGTGTATTAGTCCCGACCTGAACCCATGGAACACTTGTGGGGCATAATTGTTCGTCGTGTTTATTGTCATTCTCATTATTAAGTACGGAAAGGTGTTGAAAGATTTTCAAAATCTGTTTTCGTCAGTCGATGAATATGGTTCATGACACGAACCAATCACAAATATTATCTCAATCGGTTCAATAGCACGTGCACAAATGGTACCTTCACGACCCCACCTACCAATTTTCAATGGGAAGATATAGTAAGTAATACATCAAACAAATCGTAACGACGAGATAGAAGCGGTTATTAATTCCTATTTTCGCCAACTGATAAATAGGGTTCCGCGAATGAACCATTTCGAAAACGGTTGTAATCGATGCAATTGCACGTGCTCTGATGGTACCCTTATGACACCCTCAAACATTTTCAATGCTAAGATACGGCATGTAATATATCAAACAACTTGGAATGACGTGTCATAAATGAATACAACGTAAAATTAATTATAATCCAAATTGGTGCAAAGGTAGGTGGTTTAATTGTATCATTATGGTCCATTAGAAACTTACAATATTAACATAGGGCAGTTGAAAAATATGGTTCCGCCAATGGTCCATATGCCTTTCGGTACTTGGTTATGTCATCCCTATTATTATTTATTTAATTATTGAAATTATTATTAATGTCATGTCCATGCAAGTATAGCTATGATACAAAACGATATATCTCTTTCAATGTAAACAGGAATTCAGATAATACACATCCTTTCTGCTACACATTTTAGATTAAACACACAAAGCGATTCAATTGCAGCAAGCTTTGCTTTATAAACAAACCTCAAAGCAAAGCGGAAATAAAATTCAACGCAACCATGCCGCTCTTTTTACGTATGCCCATGTTTTACGGGAAGATCATGTTGATTAAACGGTTGCAATTTGCATAACGTGTTGACAAAGTCGAACCTTGTTTACATCCCCGCGGGGGCCCTGGAGACTAGGAAACCAAACGAAAATAAAATAATAAACCAACGAATTCGCTTTCCCAGTTTCAAAACGTTTCCAGTAAGCGCAGGCATCGAGACTAACTTAACTTCGAAAAGTTGTTTTCCAACCTAAGATGTACTAAACAGCTACCTCAAGAATCAGGCTTTTCTAAGACCCGTCTTGATCCACTCTTAATGAGAATTCCCAATTAAAGGAGAGCTATAGCTTTTTCGCTAAAGCTGCAGTACTTTTTCACAAACATTTAATCCATATTCGTAATGAGAACCAATCTTGGAAGACGGCCATCTTGAGCACAACTCCAAATTTTCAAATGGGAAAGGGGGTCATGTGATATATGAAATGCAAATGGAATTTCCTGACAAACACAGTGGTGTTGTCACTTTTTCCATGCAATTTTTTGATCAGACATAGCATCCACATTCACCACTAAATGAACAAATTGTCTCTCTAAAATGTCATGTCCTTCAGGATGTATTCAATGATTGTCAAATCCAACTTGAAGCCTCTCCATTATTTCCAATTAGTGCTCATTTTTCCCAATGAAATATTTAAAATCGAATTTAAAAAAACCTTCCGAATTTCGGATTTATACAGACTGGCCGCTTTATTAGATAAACTCTCATAGTAAGCATTTCCGACTACAAAGATTGGTTAAAAAGTAATGGCAATAGTGCTGCTACGTCAGTCACATGACCTTAGTCAAATACACTGCGAAGCCTTAAAGTATCGCATAAGCACCATAACAATTCTCGTTTCCTGCAACACCAGCTTTAAGGAGAAAGCCCGACACTTTCTGGAAACAACCTTCGTGATAATGCGGGTGGTCACATTGCAAAGATTTTTTGGCAAAAATGAAAGAGCCACTTAGAGGAACCATTACAACACAAAACCGTCATTATCCATGCCGGTCATTTCGGAGCATCACGTATGATTGCAGAAGGCGGTTAACATAAGGGGCGATTATATTGAAGAAATGTAAGTGATGCTTCCTCTAACAATAAAGCCTTTTCAAAAATATAGCATGTGGCCATTACTTTTTATCCGAAAAGTAACTTTCAACTTTTGTAGAAGAAACGTCACCGGCAATCATGTAACCAAATAGTGGCTAGGTGGACAAATTCAATGATTTGGAACACGCCGTGAGAGCTTACTAATTCTTGAAGAGGATTGTTATATGCCAATCGGTGAACAATTAACCAACCGAGACGATTATACGGACATGGTATCGATAATAGAGGCTGGTCGATATGATTCTGACATGGAATAGGGACCATTTGCAGGTTAGGAACCAGAATCTTCACTCCAGAATTCGGTCTCCTCCCGTACAACAATGCTACATTGTTAATTGATGCTCGAGTGATTCCAGGAACGTAACCAAGAATTTACCGTGGACTCTCCATTATTTCCAGTCACTGCTCATTCTTATAGATTTTCAAGAAAATGTTCTAAGAACTATTCATCAAACAACAGAAACAAGCTATTCTTGAGCCATAGCAAGATATTCCTACAGAATGATCCTAACACAAGTCCAAAAATTCACCATCTTTCGTTCTTCTATATCATAACCGGAAATCCTTTCGGAATTTCATATGGTGGATCATTATCTAAGATAATAAAAAGTAAGTTGCTGCCAAATGACTAAAATGTCGCTTCTCTTCGAGTGCCCAAGATAGCAACAAGGGAAGGTATGCAATATTTGTGCCTTTAATGCTTGTACCTTATTCTTTAGAACCAGGTGACACTATCGCCATATCAAGTCTGAGCAGAAGGAATAAAAAAAATTGATGACACTAACAAAATCGAACAGACGGAACCGAGCGTCAAAACGGGAAACGAACATGAAATGGCCTCTTTTAATGGGGGGAAATAAAACGACAGCAGTCGTAAAAAAAACTGCTCCGGTTGGATAAACGAGAAAAAAAAATAGATAAATGGAGAATCGGTTTTGGTTTAAAAATTTTTTTTTTTCTAACGACATGCAAATGACATTCAAAGCCGAGTCAACACAAAATTGGCAGTTTATAAATGTTTGTAAAACAATATCAAAAAAAAAACAAACCACCTTGGTTAGTTAAAGACCCCAATCCTACTTTTACACATTCTATTTAATTTCGGTGTAATCCTTTAAGGAGGCTTGTTCTCGCCACGCCCTAATAAGATTAAAAAAATCCCAAGTTTCCCGGAGGAATTTCATTTACACCAATGCCATCGTGAGATTATTATTCCCTTTAGGAGGAAAGGAGAGCGAAATCGCAATCGGAAGCGAAAAACACAGCCATTTTGAGGAAGAATTTTGGCAAAATTTCAGCTTTCGCTCTGGAAAAAAAATTACCTTACTTCATTCCTTTTTGGCTTTGCCACCAACGCAAAATGTAATGAAAAGTGTCTCTAGTTTGTTTTTTTGTTTCTGTTTGCAAAGCATAATAGACAACAAGGTGCAGGGCTGTTTTTATCTATGAACGCTTCCGTGAGCATCAAATATCGTGGGTAAACCGAGATGGCAAGTCGGCCTATGCCGACCGCCTTTTAGGAACAAACAGAATGGTTGACATCAACCAGTGCATGAGCAACCTGGGACAGGACAGGGACAGAGTCATAATCCACGAGGAAGTTGAAATTAGAAAAAAACAATATGAACAATATTATCCTGCTCAATAACCAGAAACGAGATGATTGACTACATAATGAGTTCGGCCAAAAAAAAAAAAATGAAAATCGGAAGTGTTAGGTCCGCAACTCAACCCTAGCTCTCCAATCGGTCCGCCCGCATCTGTACTATACAAGTGGCATTGACTCCCAGCTGACTTGGTAACATTGTAACCTCCGAAGAGGACCGCGTCGAAATATTTCTAAAGGCATTAAAACTTTATGCACTTTTGGTTCCCTTTTATTGTTTAATTTCCACGTGACACTGGTCTATGTATAGTTTCAAAATAAAAAACTGAGTAGAGGACCTCAAAACCTATGAGAATCATCCTCATATACAAGGTTGGGACACATTAATATGACCACCTGCTAGTATCCGGAATATACACCTTTGGCGGCAAGCACAGCAGCTAGTCGACGTGGGAGAGCAGGTATCTGGGACCATTCGGCGATCAGTGCATTCCGTAATTCCATTACCGTACGTGGTGGAAGGTCCAGCTTGCGGACATGGCAATCGAGATGGTCCCACAAATGTTCAATGGGCTTGAGGTCCGGGGAGTTTGGTGGCCATGGGAGTAGCTTGAATTCATCCTCATGCTCCTCGAACCAGTCGTAGACAATTTTGGCAGTACGGCAGGGAGCATTGTCCTGATGAAAGGTGCCATCACCCTGAGGAAACACTGTCGACACGAAGGGGTGTACATGGTCTGCGACGATCGTCAGGTAACGAACAGCATTCAGTGTACACTCCAGCGGTATCAGCGGACTCAGACCATACCACGAAAACATCCCCCAAACAGTCACATCTCCCCCACCAGCCTGTCGTCTGCCAACGATGGTGTCGGGATGCCTGTTCTCAGATGCTTCCCGACGAATTCTCCATCGTCCGTCCACTCTGTTCACCAGAAACCGCGACTCGTCAGAGAAAGCAACCCTTTGCCACTCGGCCGAGGTCCAATGGCGATAGTCCATTGCGAATTGGATGAGTTTTCGGCGATGCCCAGGCGTCGACATGGGTGCTGTTACCATACGCCTGCTCCGGAGCCCCAAACTCAAGAGGGATCGTTGCACTGTCTTGGTGCTGACACGCCTAGTGGCTTCTGTTCATTTGCTGTCAGTTGCTCAACATTAGCACGCTGATTGGTCTTGGCCAGGCGTCGTAACCGACGCTCACCTCAAGCATCGGTGGCCTGTGGGGGCCCCACAGTTACCTCTTCGTTGCTCGAAACTGTCTGGTTCGTCCAGTCGCGGTACACCTTCACAAAGGTGGCAGTTTCTGAAATGCTGCCCCCCTTGGCCCGATAGGCAATGATCATCCCCTTTTGGAGGTCCGACAGGTCACTTGCTCTGCCCATGACGGCGACAATTGCTGTGTTAACGGATGCTACTACACGTCTGCTGATGTTAGCTTTTAACGATATGCAATGATTTTTCATCTGCTTATCATGGGACGTTCCAACATGTTCGAGGAGAGGTGGTCATATTAATGTGTCCCGACCCTGTATGTTATCCGAAATGTTACAATTATGGAGATATAAAAACGACTTTGTGGTAACCCCTATCTTATTCCGTTAAAATAAAATAAAATGTGTTTTCGGGAATGTAGGTCGCTTTGAGGAATTTGATTAGTGGAATTGTATTTTTTTTTTTTCCCTCTCAAGTGTTTATAAATTTTTTTTTGCCTCGACTTTTTGGGGCCAAAAATTGGGGGTTGACTTATAGACGATAGCTCTAAAATGCTAATGTCATTGAGCAATAAAACCGGGGTTATAAGCAAGCAAAATAATCTTATTATGGAAAGAGTAGTCTCACCAGGAAGAAATAGATTCGTTCTGTTTATTTGAACATTTTCTCAAGCAAGTTCTATTGATTTAGTGAGTGTTGAAGAAATCCCCCAGTGGACCTACTGTACTGACATATTGGAATTGGATGGTAAAGTTAAGGAACCTCTGAGCATTGGCATGCATGATACAGGAATCCACTGAGGAAGCGGAGTAAGATTGACAGAGTCGGGTCCGCTATTGCTTTGCATAATGCGAAATAATGACTGGCCCGGTTATGCAAAAACTGTTTATTATGTTGCTTACGCGTTTCGGTTTACACCATCGTCAGAGCAAGATTTTACAAGCAATAAGGAAATTTAACATATTTTTGGGAGAGGGAGTTAGCTGGTTAACCTCGGTTCGAGACCTGTGTTCCTGATTGGTTAGGGGATGTGAACTTGGTTACAACATTTGGGGCTGGAAATATTGTTGATTGATGATACATGATTAGTTTTTGTTTTGTTTTGTTTTTACAAAGTTTCGATTTTGGGGAGCCAGGGTGGCGTAGAGCAACGTGTATAAGTGCGCCGTGTTTTATATTATGAAGTATTTTTTTTAATCTTAATATGATTCTCTAAAATTTGACTTTCAAAATGTTTTGTAAAAGCAGTTTACTAGGAGAATATTTTGTATAAACAAATTTCGTTCTTCGAGTGCATAACGTGAGACTTTAACGAGCGAACGGGCAGCACATGCTTTGTGGTGACGTCACGCGGAGAAACGTCGTTCTATTGGCTGCTTTTGAGGTACATTGCTTATTCTTGCTGCAAAAAGGAAATTTGCTTCCGGGGTGCTCAATTGGCGATAGGTCTGGGGACCTCGCGGGCCATGGCAGGCAGTTGACATCATGCAGACATGCCATGCTCATGTGCGGTCTGGCGTTATCCTCCTGAAAGACTGCGCTGGGTATGGTGTGCAGAAAAGGCAGTAATACGGGCTGCAGAATCTCTGTGACGTACCATGCTGCTGCCAAGGTGCCTTGGATAGTGACAAAAGGCGTTCTGGTATCGTAGCCGATGGCACCCTAGATCATGATCCCGGGTGTTGGTCCACGATGGCGACACCGCATGCATTGTTCATTGGTACGTTCCAATGGTCCGCGTATGTCGTCGGTGTCCAAACAAAAGCGGGATTCGTCGCTGAAGACCACCGGGCGCCATTCCAATCGCCTGCCCACTCGTTCTCGACACCATTGCAGTCGTATCGCGCGGTGCTCAGGTGTCAAAGGAAGACACAACAATGGACGCCTGGCAGACATTGTCGCTATTGACACTGAAGCAGCACCGGGAATACTGATATTGTCGCGCAGTTGCCGTAGGGTGATGGTTCTGTCCGCTAGCGCTGTTCGCAGTATCCGCCTATATCTGGTTGACCAACCAGCCTCGGAGAGGCCAATAATCCGACCTCGTTCAAAGTCCGTTAATTGCGTGAACGGTTTCGTTGTCGTCGTCGTCGCGGCATTGAGACCTTTGTGCGGATTACAGTACTGTACGTCCACGAGGCAGTTGCTTTCTCCCTGCTTGATGGAACGTCTCGCACAGGTGTCAACTGATGAGCCTTTATAGGCACCCGGACGCCCTGTATCAACCCAAAATGGTCCTGTCCCGTGAGCATGCATCTAAACGTTTACTATGGATAACTCCTTGTTGGTGGGGCAATTTCATTACAAAGCAGTTTAGAAAGGGGGAGAAGTCACAGATTCCTCCAAATTGACATATCCACCTCCGTTAAAAAAAAAACCGGGGGGGGGGCTCATTTTTGTATCCACCCTGTATAAAAAAAACAAAAAACAATCTATAAAAGTTCATCGTTTCATTTCGTAATGAAGAAAAGGATGATGAGATAAACGGAGCTCCCGTCTTGAAAGCACCGCCCGATTCGTTGGCTTCACTGCACGGCATCTTCAAAGGCGGAGAGTGACGACTACTAAATTTCATTATATTTAATGTATTTTTTTTCTAACAAATTTTACGGTTATAATTTTAATAAACACACACTCTCGAGTGATTAAATTTCGTATAATAAAAGAGGGTTTCAATTCTAAGAGAAAATAGCGCACGTTTATTTAAAATATTTAAGGGGGGGGGGAGTACTGATAAGGAATTTAAAATTTTTCTTTATGGCCCCAAAAAAAATTATTCGAGTCGGAACAGATAAAAAGCGAAGCAAAAGTTTTAAAAGCCCACCCAATGAGATTCTCGTTTCACCTCGATCCAATTACACGGGAGGCATCAAAGTGAAATAACACGAACATTCCGAAACCATTTAACGTAGGCGAGTTTCTTGGCGATCGATTAGAAAGGAAAAGACTTCCATTGGGATGAAGTAGAAGAGAAATGAAAATAGAAAAAAAAAAAAAAAAACTTCACCTTTATGTGCCCCTCTCCTCAACTTACAACTTATCGAAAATGAAAACGAAAAAAAAAAAGCTATAATTTTTAATTCACTTGTTGGCCAACATTTTACACGTGCTGAAAACACTGAGCAAAGTACATACAATTTCAAACCAGCATTAAAATTCAATTTGGAAAAGGAAGAAGCCTCGCTCACTCGAGGATCGAAGTGAATGGTTTCCCTTAAAGATAATTTAATGACGACAAAGAGTTCCTCGTTTGCATCTGACAAATGCACGCGCCGCTCTCCATATCCAACTTTCTAAGGAGAAAGCAAAATCATTGGAGGAAAGAGCCGACGGAAGTTTTTAATGAGGAAATAAAATTTAGTAAGGAACTAAGTCTAATCAGTGAAGAGGAAAAAGTTCAATGACAAATGCCAACATCAAAAACACGCCGAAATTCACATTAGCATAAAAAAAAACCGAGTCAACCAAGGAGAAAGAAAAATAGCCTTCTCTTTGTCTTACGGCCGCTTGCAACAACCTCAGCTAAAATTCGTTAAAGTGCCGGTTAAAGTGTTTTGCGATGCACCAAGCGAAGTTAAGTAGCAGTTTAACTTAAACGCTCGATGACCACGGTTTAAGTCCATGGCTAGCGAAACTAAATGGCATTCCAAAACACAAATATATTCTTAACTAATTATCAAACAGCTAAATGGATCACAGGCTTGGATCAGACAACTGGGTCAGCCAAATGGAGCAGCCATTTGGGTCAGCAATTTGAATCAGCCTACTGGATCAATAAATGGATCAGCGGTTTGAATCAGACAACTGGACCAGCCGTTACTTACTTACTTACTTTTCAAACCCGCTTATCCGTTAGGGTCGCGGGGGCAGCAGCCCTATGGAGGATCTCCAGCGATCGCGATCTTCCGCCATCAGGCGCATGTCCTCCCTGGTAATATCCAAGCGACTCGAACCCAGATTCTCCATGTAGTCTAGCCACCTGGTTCTAGGCCGACCCCTTGGTCTCTTACCCATCGGCTTGGAAAATAACAACTGCCTAGGAAGACTAGTTTGCGGCATCCGTATCACGTGGCCATACCAGCGCAACTGAGATCTCTCGATGCGGAGAAGTAGCGGCTCAACACCTAAAGATTCCCTTATTGTGCTGCTGTACACTCTATCTAGTAGGGTAACACCTGCCACACCTCTCAGGAATCTCATTTCGGCCGCTTGTACCCGCGATCGCACTCTTTCGGTCATTACCCAAGCCTCATGACCATAGGTGAGAATGGGGACAAAGATAGATTTGAAGACGGAGAGCTTGGCTTTGTTACCCAGCCGTTAAGATAAGCTAAATGGATCAGACATTTGAATCAGCCGAATGGATCAACCAACTAGTTCAGCTATTTGGATCAGCAGTTTGAATCAGACAACTGGATTAGCCATTAGAATAAGCTAAATGGATCAACCATTTAGATCAGCAATTTGAATCAGCTATTTGGATCAGCAGTTTGAATTAGAGAGCTGTATCAGTCATTTTGATAAGCTAAATGGATCAGTCTTTGGGATAAGCCGAAAGAATCAGCCATTTGGATAAGCTAAACAGATCAGCCGAATAGATCAGCGGTTTGAATCAGATAACTGGACCAGCCATTTGGGGCGAAGCTAAATGGATCAAGCCTTTGGATCAGCCAAATGGATAAGGTAGATGGATCAGCCGTTTGAACCACACAAGTAGATCAGACATTTGATTCAGACATCTGGATCAGGTAAATGGATCAACCATCTGGATCAGGTAAAGGGATCAGCCATTTTAATCAGCTAAATGGATCAACCAACTGGATCAGCTATTTGGATCAGCGGTTTGAATCAGACAACTGGATCAGTCATTAGGATAAGCTAAATTGACAGACTAAATGGATCAACCATTTAGGTCAGCAATTTGAATCAGCTATTTGGATCAGCCAAATGGATCGGCAGTTTGAATCAACCATTTGGATCAGGAATTTGAATCAGCCAAATGGATCAGCTGTACCAGATGAGAGCTGTGTCAGTCATTTTGATAAGCTAAATGGATCAGTCTTTGGGATAAGCTGAGTGGATCAACCATTTGGATTAGCAAATGGATTACCCATTTGGATCAGGAATTTGAATCAGCTATTTGGATCAGCGGTTTGAATCAGACAACTGATTAGCCATTAGGATAAGCTAAATGTACAGACTAAATGGATCAACCATTTAGATCAGCAATTTGAATCAGCTATTTGGATCAGCAGTTTGAATCAGAGAGCTGCATCAGTCAATTTGATAAGCTAAATGGATCAGTCTTTCGGATAAGCCGAATGGATCAGCCATTTGGATAAGCCGAATGGATCAGCCATTTGGATAAGCTAAACAGATCAGCCGAATAGATCAGCGGTTTGAATCAGATAACTGGACCAGCCATTTGGGGAGAAGCTAAATGGATCAACCATTTGGATCAGCCAAATGGATAAGGTAGATGGATCAGCCGTTTGAACCACACAAGTAGATCAGACGTTTGATTCAGACATCTGGATCAGGTGAAGGGATCAACCATTTGAACCAGCCAAATGGATCAACCAACTGGATCAGTCATTAGGATAAGCTAAATTGACAGACTAAATGGATCAACCATTTAGGTCAGCAATTTGAATCAGCTATTTGGATCAGCCAAATGGATCAGCAGTTTGAATTAGAGAGCTGTATCAGAAATTTTGATAAGCTAAATGGATCAGTCTTTGGGATAAGCTGAATGGATCAACCATTTGGATTAGCAAATGGATTACTCATTTGGATCAGGAATTTGAATCAGCTATTTGGATCAGCGGTTTGAATCAGACAACTGGATCAGCCATTAGGATAAGCTAAATGGACAGACTAAATGTATCAACCACTTGGATCAGCAATTTGGATCAGCCAAATGGATCAGCCGTTTGGATAAGCTAAACAGATCAGCCGAATGGATCAGCGGTTTCAATCAGACAACTGGATCAGCCATTTGGGGAGAAGCTAAGGTAGATGAATCAGCCATTTGGAATAGGCTAAATATCAAACAGCTAATGGAAAACAATCAGGCACATTGACCAGAAGTCGTTGAAGCAAAACGAACCAATCCTAGTCCTCGTTACTTATAGCCCATCTAGTTAGCTAACCGAGACTTAACTAGACCTGGTGCAACGTTTCCCAGTTAAAGGATGAAAGTTAGAGTCGTTTTAACTGCAACCGTTCGCTAATGAGATTAACACTAATCTAATCTCGATGCAGACTTAGAAAACAACTTTCTTCTTGTTTAACAAACGAATAAACACAGATTTCGCTGTTGCGCGAGAGCAAGTAAACAGCCCGAGACATTGAGAGTCGTAAATCTTGGATGACTTCAAACCACGAAAGCAATAAGAAAAATAAATTGGAAAAAACATTAAAAGAAACCCTCCTATTCCAACATTACTCAGTCAGCTCACACTAATTGCTTTCGCCTCAAAGAACGCTGAGATTCCGACTCTCCGACTGATGGAAACATTAAACCAAATCCCAATCCACTCTCAGCCTCAAAAGCTTTTAAAAGAAAATTACGAAAATATGAGAATCCTTCCAATAGCTTCACCATTTCTTTTCTTCTCTTTTCGTTCCTCATTTCGCTGCGCCGATTTGAATCGTAAAACAAAACGACAAACGAAGCCACCCACTGCCACCATCACAACATCGGCATCATCTTCCTGAAGAAAACGTCTAACGAGCCGTTTAGAAAAGTCATTTCAAACGTTAAAACGCAACTCGTAAAAATAAAGAAACTGCCAGTCGTTTCGCATTCTCCTCAAAGTTAAAAGCCTGAAACGATGATTGAGATTTGTACTTTGAAACTAAACAAACAGCATCCAATAGAAAAGCAGTTTTAATTTAAAGGGGGAAAAACAGAATGTGCAGAAACAACTCAAAAGTAAATAGACTCCATGGACACAGGGAGTGCTTTCCTATATATTGAGTGGCCAGTTTATTAGGAATACTGTGCTGCGCTACCCCTAGCAGCTATAACAGCACGAACTCGCCGTGGCATGGATTCAATTAGCCGTGGGAAGCATTGTTCCGTGATGTTTGTCCATGCTCATGCAACAGCTGCTCCCAGTTGATGCGTATTCGATGTTGGTAGATGCATGCCTCCAATAACCGATCCAGCTCATCCCAAAGATGTTCGATTGGGTTCAAATCCGATTGGGACTCTGGTGGCCAGAGGAGTAAGTTGAATTCATTATCGAGCTCCTGGAACCATTCCATGAAGATACGAGGCTTGTTCTGCTGAAGTATCCATCCGATGAGGGAAACACAGTAGTCATGAAGGGATGAACGTGGTCGGCAATAATGTTCAACAGGTATCATCGGAACAAGTGTATGCCAGGAAAACATTCCCCAGACCATTACAGAGCCTCCATCAGCCTGAACAGTGAAAACCAGAGAGGAGGGGTCCATCGCTTCGTGCTGTTGTCTTCAAATTCTGCGTCGGCCATCTGCATGGTGCAATAGGAAACGGGATTCATCCAACTAGCAGACCTTCTTCCAGTATTGGTGATCACGGGCAAATTGGAGACGTTTTTTGCGGGTTTGGGTGGAGATCAAAGGTACCGGGACTGGCCGTCAGCTATTGTAGCCCATCCTTGCCAATGTAGGGCGTGTAGTGCGTTCAGAAATGTTACTCTGCGGTCCAGTGTTGTATGTGACTCTGCGGTTAGTTGACGAGTCGTGACGTTTGTATTCGCACGAACAAGCTTTCCCATCCTACGTTCACCCTTTGGATCGACGAGTCGTTTGCGATCACAGGCTTGTCTCTGGGTTGTTTAAGTCCAAAGTCCTGGCAAACGCTTGATATTGTTGTTCGGGAAAAGCCTAGAAGACGTGCGGTTTCGGAAATAGTCCACCTCGCTGGGCACCAACTCTCATCCCGCGCTCCAAGTCGCTCAGATCCTTTGTTTTCCCCATGCTGACGGTCACACAATCCTTTCTCGCTTTATATTGGTACCGACGGTCACGTGACCAATTGATACGTAGTAATTGATATACCAACGATTGCATAGTCATGGTGTTCCTAATAAACTGACCACTTAAGGCCAGTTCACATTCAGAGACTTCCCGAATCTAGGTGTTTGCTATGCGTCACAAAGAGGCGCGTGTTAAAATGCGGAGTCGTTTCACATTCAGCGGGAACGAAACGGGTAGCTAGGCGAACTTCCCTCTCTGCTTTCAGCGTGCCCCCCCCCCCCCCCCCCAAGCTATGCGAACTCCGCTCTGATTGGTTGTTCGATCAGTCGTTCTTTCATCCAGTCTCTGCTGCTTTCTAGACATTGCGTATATATATCGTGATAACATGGCTTTCTAGCATCGTGTACATGTATATATTATATTTTCTTATTAGGAATGTGAAACGGCTCCGGCAACCAAAATCGGGGCCAATGCGCCAGATACGGCGAATTCGACGCGAAATCGCTGAATGTGAATCGCCCTTTAGAATATAAACTGCCAAAAACTCACTTTTCTCAAGACCCAAGACTGCCATTCGAAAGTTTCCGTGGGCCAATCAACCATGAGGCGTCCTCCAGGAGAGAAAAAAGTTAACGCTGGATTGACGTTCGTCATGAATACTCTGTTTATGATCCTCCCTCCATAGTGTTTTGGTATACAACGCATTCCGAAAGTGAAGAGTGAGCTCTGCAATACTTCGATGACATTTGTACAATAAATCTTTAGTATAATAGGCAGAACCCAGTTCATGTACGTTAAACAGAAAATTCTCATCAAAAGAAAGTATTTGCCAACAGGGAGCGACCACACATTCCTATTAAGTGACAAGAGGATGGTAGAAGGACTCGCTTCTAAAACAACAGATAGACGGCGGGAACAACTAATAGAAAATGAAGCAGAGGCAATGGGTGTAAAGGGCATTACGGAATTAAGGAAGACAGGACGAGGAAAATAATGGAAAAAAAAAAACCTAACGACCCACCACGGACCGAGTAAAACCGAATTCGAGAAAGAGTTCTCATCTAAATCCAATCCAAACTCCCATTTCCACGTTTCATTGAAACACGAAAAGAAAAACATCCCATTGCGCTCTCCTATGCGGGATCCAGCTACCTTAAGCCGCCTCCACTGATTGCGCCGGGCGAATTGGGCGCGAAGCCGGGGATCACGTGACCCGTTGCTTATCTCACCATCCGCTTCGTCGAACCCAGCTAATAAACAGGTCAATCAGTGTTCAATAAATCCCTGTCGAGCCCACTCATCAATCAACTCATCACACAAACGATAACAAACGGCGGCTTATAAACAGAAGCCTCGCCGACGACCTTTTGACACTCGCAGTTTCGAGAGTGGCGATAGCGCACAATTCTCGGTGGCGTTTCATCACGGCTGACACAAGTCGACTTTCAAAACGCAAATTTAAAACGCCAACTGATGAATTCTGATGGCAAACACCGATCTTTATCGGTTTCCGCCTAAATGAACAAACGTCGATCAGTGCAGCTCATATCTAAACTCAAATTGAAACAGGGTTTAATGTTAGAACGAAATAGGACGTCAAGACTTCAGCGCGCCAATAAACTTCTTCTAATTTAATTTTCAAAAATCCTAAAAGAAAAATCAATTCAGCTGTCAAATCAACTTAGGCAATTCCAACAAATTACAATTAGGCGAGTTTAACTCATTACCCTAAAACACCATATCGATCTTCACTCTTAACAAAAATTAAATGAGAAGGAAGGAACTGGGGAGGTTCAAAATAAAAAAGAGAGAGACATAATGATAATGATGATGACACTGCAGGAAGAGAAAAATTTCCCTTCTTCTTATTTGTCTTCTTCCTCAAGTGAAATTCCTCGAGAAATTCGCTCTCTTTTCTTTTGTTTCTCGGGAGGAATTAATTAGCGGCGAAAATGGAGCCCAAATGCTATTCAAAATTAAAAGTAAAGGAAAAAAAGAAAATTCGCTTTTAATTGGGAAATAAATTTATTCCTCAAGTCCTAACTATAATTAAGAAACTTTAAAAAAAGTCAAGGAAACAGCTCGACGACAGAGAAAGTTTTATGAAAAGCAACCCCCCCCCTCTGTTGGTACGCTTTGGAAAAGGCTTGCAGGCTATACAGGGCGAGTCAAAAGTCTGTTATCTTCTTCCTACACTGCTTTGCAATGAAATTGCCCCACCAACAAGGACTTATCCGACCTTATTCAACAGCGACAATAGCACGCCGGTTACACGCCGCGACAATGTCTGCCAGGCATCCATTGTTGTGTCTTCCTTTGACACCTGAGCACCGCGCTATACGACTGCAATGGTGTCATGAACGAGTGGGCTGGCGAATGGAATGGCGCCCGGTGGTCTTCAGCGACGAATCCCGCTTTTGTTTGGACACCGACGACAGACGCGGATGGGTGTGGCGCAGACCATTGGAACGTGCCAATGAACGATGCATCCGGTATCGCCATCGTGGACCAACCATCCAAGGCACCCTGACAGCAGCACGGTACGTCATAGAGAATCTGCAGCCCGGCGCAGTCTTTCAGCAGGATAACGCCAGACCGCACACGGCAAACATGAACGTGGCATGTCGGCATAATGTCAACTGCCTGCCATGGCCCGCGAGGTCCCCAGACCTATCGCCAATTGAGCGCGTGTGGGACATGGTGGGACGTCATTTACGATCACCCCGCAATCTCCATGAACTGATACAGCACGTTCACGAGGCCTGGGCAGACGTACCCCAAGATGACATTCGCCACCT
This sequence comes from Rhysida immarginata, assembly GCA_023313115.1. Classification (NCBI taxonomy): domain Eukaryota; kingdom Metazoa; phylum Arthropoda; class Chilopoda; order Scolopendromorpha; family Scolopendridae; genus Rhysida; species Rhysida immarginata. The sequence goes on along the minus strand of JAHWFO010047174.1, from coordinate 655,680 downwards.
GCATGATCACCTGCACCTGCGGCTGAAGTGGTGCCACAATGTACTGATGCCGCCTTCCGTTGGGACAGCCTGTACAAACAAGTGCAAGTCATAGCTCCATAACGTACTAAAGGTGTGTTCAGACGTATCTCTTGCTGTATATCTACTTTTGGCTCATTCGGATAACTCCTTGTGGGTGGGGCAATTTCATTGCAAAGCAGTGTATTTCCTCTGGTCCTCTGCTTTGGTGAGGCGAGGCGAAATTATCATGCAACAACCAGGCATAGTTGAAATGTCGTGCGCAATTATGCTCTGGTGGAAGTGGACATCCATTGAACATTATCTGAATGATTGATGGAAACAATGAGGATTGTGGGTGATACGCTTATCGGATTTTGGTGCTTTTTTTTTGTTTTGTTTTCTTGTTTGGAATTAGCTGTTGAACAAATGTGCAATTGAAGTTTTGTTGTGAATCTCTTAGGGTTTTCGAGCTAGAATTTGGATGTCACCCTCAGAGCACCCTCAAGTTCCTATTTATATTCCCTGTATTGGTATTTGCGTAACTACATTGGTATCCAAGATTGGAAGGGGGTAACAGACTTTTGACTCACCCTGTATTTTATTGCCATATCCATGTACGAGCAAAACTGGAAGTAAGTAATCAAGTGAGAATCAACTCCAATTCTTGACAAAACACCACATCGTTCAGGTCAGGCAGCCTCCCTACTCACCTGACCTAGCTCCGTGCGACTTCTTCGCATTTCCGAAGAGCAAGAAAGCGCTCAAAGGACGGAAATTTGAAGATGTGGACGTGACAACATAAAATGCGACGGCGGAGCTCTTGGCCATCTATGTGAGTTCGAATCGTAATTTTTTGTAGCCTCAATCCGGATACTTTCCGGACAGGCCTCGTATTTCTTTTTTAATTTAAATTATTTTATTGTATAATACAATCAGTTTATAATAATTACAATACAATCAAATCAGTTAATACAATAAAATAAAACCACTATAGGGTTTACACTAAAACTAAAAACTAAATCTAAAAAGGAGGGTTAAAAGATAATAATATAAAATTATGATGGAAAAGGAAAAAAAGAATCAAAATCATTATTTGAAGAGACCCATTTTTTATAACTCTCCGCCAATTTCCTTTAAGGGAAATATTTTTAATATATATAGGAGCAGAATTATAAATTCTTCTAGAAATAAAACGATATTGATGAAGAGAATTTGTATGTACAACAGCTGGAATCGAAATCGCATTAGTCGCAACATATCTAGTTTTATAATGGCTAGTTAAGCTTAAAGGAATATTTTTCTCCATCATTACCTTTATCATTACTTTCAATACAGAAATTTGTTGAAGATTCATAAAATCAACTGAATAATTATGACCAAATAAAATCTTAAGTATCATTTTATGATAATTGTGTAATTTTAAAATATCAGACTTATAAGTCCCACCCCAACTTCCAATGCCGTATTGTAAGAGTGAATAATATGCTATTTTTATTAAGGAGTAAGGTAGAATACATTTCAATTGAATCAAGGTCCAACCAACACGTTTTAATTTACTTAAAAGTGTTTGACATTGTAAGTCCCAATTTAAATTTGAATCAATAATGACACCTAAATAATGAAAATTATTTACATTTCCAATTTCTCCACAACGATCCGAACAAGATCCAGTACATAAAAAAATCATGAAAAAATAATGCAGAATGATCCATAAACCTATTTTTATATTGAAATATTTGAAATTTAGACTTAATTGGATTTAAGCGCAGACCATTATCAAAAAGCCACTTAGCTATCCCTACTAGATCACTCGTTAAATTTCTAAAATTTAAATTGAACTCTCCCAAGTAAAGAATAACAAGATCATCTGCATAAGCATAAGCACTACCTGACAAATTAAGATTCAAAACATCATTGAAATATAAATTAAATAATAATGGTGCCAGAATAGTTCCCTGTGGTACCCCACGCTTAATGTATATTGCGGCCTATTTGTAAGATATGTTCTGAACCAATTATTAACAATTCCACGCACCCCAATTGCATTCAATTTTAACAGAAGAGCGGAATCAAATGCTTTAGCTAAGTCAACATATACTGCTAAGGGATTGTTACCCTTATCCATAGCTTTAGCAATGGTGGAACTTACTAATTGTATTAAGGTTCGGTCCCTCCGTATTGTTTACCAGAAATAATATTACAATCATTGATAAATTTACTTAGCTTACTCATCATAGCCATTTCAAACACCTTCGCAAGTGGTGGCGTTAAACTGATAGGACGATAGTTACCAACAAAATCTCTATCACCTCCCTTATATGTTATAGAGGTATAACAACAGAGTTTTTTAAAATACGCGGAAAAATACCACGATCAAACGACAAATTTATAAGGAAAGATAAAGGTTTAGAAATAAGATCAACAATACTCTGAAGAACATATGAGCTAATATTATTAAAGAAAAAACCCGATAAGGTTTTCAAATTCTTAATATATGATACCACCTCAATATGTGTTACAGGGGTCAAAAAAAAGGATGTAGGGTTATTAATCATTTTATAATCCCAAATATTTCCCATCCCAAAATCTTTGCAACAATTTATATAATAATCATTCAATGCATTTGCCTCAAAGTCAACTTTCTTATTATCAGTTGAGGACTTAGAACATTTTCTGTTCAATATTCCATTTTTTTATTAGCATTATTAACAGCTAAATTAACTTTAGATTGATAATAAAGACTTTTGGACAGTCTAATCTGTTTGGTAACCTCATTTCTAATTTTTTTCTACTCATTACTTAAACAATTATTTCGAGGGTATTTCAATAATTTTTTACGCAAATTATTTCTTTTAGATTTCAATTTAACCAAATCAGTATTAATCCAAGGTTTTGCGATTCTTTTTCCAGTATTGGAAACCACAACATAACTAGCTTCATCAATTGCTACCCTCAAAGACTCAACCAAAATATCCATTGCCAAATCAATATCATCAGTTTTTAGTAGCTATAATGTCCCAATTCATATCAGCCACAACATTATTGTGAGATAGAGTTCCAATTTCTTAAATGATCACCTTTTCCATGCAAACAAAATAGAATAGGAAAATGATCGGTAATATAATTTTTTATAACACAAACGTTTGCATCTTTCCTTAAGTTGGAAGAGATAATACACTGATCCGGTGTCGTAGCAGAATCACTAGTAACCCTTGTAGGAATGTCTATAAGAGACTTCAAGTGATATTAATGCAGTTTCTTTAAAAATTCACAACGTCCTCATCAAGTACATCACTCTGAAAATTACAATTCAAATCACCAATAATCACAATAGAGTCATTCCGAGCATTAAAAACCCTCTCAGTACATTCCTCAATGAAGGTCTTAATTGAGCTAGAAGGACTTCTGTAGATTGCGAAGAGATCAACAAATTATCTTGAGAAAAAATATACTACTGTTTATAAAAATCGCAACACCCTGATGGAATAGCCCAATCTGCATTAAATTTGGAGCATTTGCATATCATGGGTCAGAAAAGAAACCATTAGATTTTCAGGTCAATACAATGCGTTTTATTGTCACATTAGTATCGGGTGAAACCACCGTGGGATGCAATTACAGCCTCTAAACGTCGCGGCATTGAGTCAAACAAGCTCTGAATAAGGGCCTGGAGAATCTCCTGCCATGCTCTGTCTACACGGGTGTACAGTTCATCCACAGTTGCTGCTGCAGGAGTCTGACGAGCCAATCGATGAGCAACCCTGTCCCACACATGTTCGATTGGGGACATGTCTGGTGAACGAGCAGGCCAGGGGAACAAGGGCGTCTGATGTGCTTGGAAAAAGGCGAGGTTGATGGGCCCATTGCAACCTGAGGCGCCGGTGGTTTTGAGTCAAAGGAATCCGCAACAATGGTACTCGTGCCATCAATCCTCTGGAAATCAAACGGCGTCGTACAGTGCTAGCAGACATTGTCCTGCCTACTGTAGCACCCCACTGTTGTGCTAACACTGTGGAAGTGGCTGTACGATCTGCTACACACATGCGATAGAGGTGTCTGTCATCTCGCGGTGTCGTCGTGCTGGGTCTTCGGTGTGCCCTGTTCTCTTCGCTCCACTGCCTCCATGCACGCATAATTGTCGTTGCATTACGTCCTACACGAGCAGCAATGTCACGATACGACTATCCCGCTTCACGCAGACCAATTATGCGTCCTCTTTCAAAGTCTGTCAGCTGTTGATATGGTACCCATGGTGTTCTTTCAAGCAATTACTCTGAAAATCTAATCATTTATACTCTGACCCATTGTATGCAAATATTGCAAATTGCATATGGATTAGACCATTCCATCAGGGTGTTGCGATTTTTATAAACACTAGTGTACATTTTAAATGTAATATATCCGCAGAATTAAAAATCAAATTCATATTACAAGAAAAAACACTGCAATGAGTATAAACCATGACACCACTTGCTCTATTTAGATCTGCACTATTATAATTAGGTACGCCAAACAAGTCTAAGTTCTTCCCATAAAGCCAAGCTTCAGACAAAATAATGACATGAATTGTAAATTCAATCGAAGAAAGTAAAATCATCAATTCATCAAAATTTCGAGATATACTCCGAATATTTACATAAGTAATCATCACTACTGAAAATCCGAAGTGAAGAATCATTAAAATCTTCGTAATAATTAGCATCCGTAGATGCAGATTCATCAACAGCTTTAAACATCACTCATAAGATCAAAGTTGATTTAAATCAGCTTCAGTCTTAAGCTGAATAGCCTGCGAGCTATTATCCTTTACGGACAATTACGAATCTAGAGGCCCGAGCAACGCCCGGTATAGCAGCTAGTTAAATAATAAAACAGAATATTAAATCTAACTTACGTATTTTCAAGATGCAGGCTTGCTTACAGAAAATGAAGAATACATTAACTAAGTATTCACTCACCTGGAAAAGAACAAAATCACATTTTTAAAACAAAAAATAATAATAATAAATGGATTTGATAAGATAAATTATGTTCTAAGACTTAATACAATACATTAATTGCCCATATATTTATTATTACTTTCGTTCAGAGAAAGCCAAAGAGGAATCGCATATCGTAATACTTTATGGGAAAAAAATAAAAAGCAATATTCTTGAAAAGTAAAAGAGAGAAAAAAAAACAACAAATATTTCTTTTCCCTCCTTTCATCTTCTCCAGCCAACACCTCCGAGTGGTTTATTTTCGCAAAGAGCCATCGATCGCTCACTGCGGTTTCCACGCACACACACACACCAGGATTATGAGATGGAGGAATCTCATCGAAAAGGCAGCAAAATAAAAGAAAAGAGAAAGAGACGACGACCTCGGGGCTGTGAGTGAGTCTAATGCCACTTAATCCCAAGAGGATTCGGCATGATTGAGCCAAAGGTCTAAGGTTCGTCTCCGTTTGCTCTCTCAACTCTTCAATTATCTCGAGATTGCAGTTCTCTCCGCCTTAACTCGAGAAAATTGCAGGCACCGAGGGCGTCATTATCTGGGATTTCTATATAAAAAAACAACAGCAAATGACAAACGATGCCGTGACAACGTGCAGTGTGCCTCAAAAGTTTAGGTAAACACGAACAGTGCAAACATTTTCATAAATAAAGACAACACCAAAACAAGGACTATTGCAGATTGCTAGAGGCTGCCAGCCAACAAAACAGGTCTTTTCGAGAAATACAGCGTAAATCAGGATTAAAGGTCTAAAAGAATACTATTCACAGATGGCTACCAAGTAATCCAAATATTTCTGCCATGCAATGAAGAAAAAAAACCTCCAACAGATAAACAGATGAGTGCCAGGCTTGACTTTCCAGCCCCGAGAATTCTACAGCAAGGTATATCAAAATGAGTAAGTTAATATGGTTTACATTCACTCACCAAATGTTCTGGCACACCTGTCTAATAACGTGTTGTGCCTCCTCTAGCCCGGATAACGACGGAGACCCGTCGTGGAAAAAAGTCTGCAAGCCATGCCGCCTCCACTGCACTCCATAACGATGCTGCATTTACCACAAATGCTCAGTGGGATTGCAATCTGGGGAACGTGGAGGCCAAATCATTGTCGTGAAGCACGCAGAGTGGATGTCAGATGCACGGATGGACCCATTGCATGCCACGAGAAAACACCCTAGACCAGTATAGAGCCTCCACCTGCCTGAGTGGTCCCCACCTGACAAGCGGGGTCCATGGCTTCCTGCGTCCTGCGCCAGACCAACCCTTCGCCAGTCCTCAGCGGTTCGATGTCGGTTGGCCCAGGCTAGGCGTTGCCGACGATGTGCAGCTGTCAAGAGTGCACCCATCGTGGTCTCCTTTCCCAAAGCCTCCAGTTGCCAAGGTTCGCCCAATTGTCGTCACGATCACAGTCGTGGGACGTCTCTAGTTGTACCGCATGGTGATTTGGCCCGCTGTCGCCCTTCGGTCAGCAGTTGCAAGCCGGGTGACCCGGCGAACACCTCAGGCATCAACGAGGCGTAGGCGGCCCATCTGCTGTCCGACATGGGTTGTAACCCCTCGTTGGGTATACTCTCGATAGACCCTTGCAACGGTTGTGCGGGAAAATTGCAGGGTGTTGGCTACATCTGATATCGAGTCTGGCACCAACAATCATCCCCCCGTTCAAATGCGGATAGCTCTCGGCGTGGTGCCATTTGTGTAGCTAGTTTTGCTTACAATGATTGTGTGATATCAAGGAGTCCTCTGCACCTGCATTCCGAGAATGAAAGCAGCGGGATCTGTCTCATTACGGACAGGGAACCTCATTGGAGGGGTGTGCCATGAATACATCTTGTAAGCTGTTATTGGGCTTTTATAGCCTGTGGCTTGCGAAATTTCAAATAAATATAAGGAGGAGGATTATTCATGGTTTGGGCTTGTCAAAATATGTGGCCGCCAGAGATCTGAGAACCTACAGCAGGTTCTAGAAGACAACCTCTTTCCAATTGCTCAAATATTGACTAGACCATTTTGAATGTTTCAACATGACAATGCTTCGATGGGTTTTTCTTCTTCGATTCATGCAGCGAAGTCAACTTCATAATGTCAAAGTTATGGAAATGGCCAACGCGAATCCCCCCCTTTGAGAGGCCTACTCTCATGGTGCTCATAAGATTATCAATAAAATAGAAATTTCATCGTCGTCTGCATTTGGATAATAAAATTTAAAGTTCCCGAATAAACAAAAAAATTCTGCGTTAGGCGTATACAAAAGTCATTTCGGTTTTGTTGTTTGTTTTTTTTTATTTTTGTTTTTATTGGACAATAATAACTCCATGGTGGGTTCGGGAGCGGCGTCGGCTAAATTTGTTGTCCCAATCTACTCGGCTGAATCATAAAAAGACACTTTGACAATGTAGCAAAGGACGAGAGCCAAAGAGAAATATAAAAAAAAAACCTATACAAACACGACTCAATGTAATTGATTCGATTTTTTTTATTTATACCTCAATATTAGCACTTAATAAATAAATAATTAATTGATGTTGTTTTTAATAATTTAATTCATTCATTTGGTTTTATATCAAAATGTCGAAAGTGCCTATATCTTTTATTCTATTCTATACGACATGCCACTTATACAGGGTGTCAAAAAGTCTGGTAACATGGCAGATATCTCAAAGCTACCCAGGTAGGTGAGATCTGATGAGTGTGGCTTATAGGTAATGGGGGGGGGGGAGAATTCATTGCCGCACTCAAATTTGACCTTGACCCCCAAATTTAAGGTCATTCATTTGCTAACTCAAAAACTATTAAATATAGAGAAAAATTTCTAATTGCTACCCTGTAGAGCAACACCACATTTGTTTAAAAACAATTTTTAATCACACCCTTCCAAAATTAATTTAATCGTTCGCTAGCTTCAATTTAATTTAATTTAATTTAATTTAATTTAATCCAATTTAATTTAACTCAATTTAATTTAACTCAATTTAATCCAATCGTTCGCTAGCTTCAATGGATTTAATAGTGATATGGTAAAAAAATTAGCGATTAAAATCAAATCGCACTTAGATTTAGACAAGGTCACCACCCTTAGGCAGACGAACAATATCGACTATAGGAAGTCTTTGGTGCTCCCCTATAATGCCAGATTAAACAAAGGTTTTAAAAATATTTGCAGAGAATTCGAGTACGCAATTGTATACAAGAGCTCAAACACCATAAAAAGTACTTTGAAAGCTGGCATATACAAATTAAAATGTGCGTCGTCTGATAAGTTTTATGTAGGAAGCTCCAAAAGAGGTGTGAAGAATCGACTTAAGGAACACATAGCATGCATTAGGTATGCTAAGACAGGGGTATCCTGATTTGCGGACCATGTCCTCAAAGAACAATACAACTATTCAAAAGATCTGTTCGAGGTTATTCACAATTGTAACAATGATAAATTATTACACTTTATGGAGTCCCTCGAAATTGTAAAGAACAAGGCGACAAACATCCTATTGAACAGCGACGATGGTCCCATGCCAGTTTTACCCTGGCTGCCGCTAACAAAGTATTTGACAAAATAAATTATGAAGAATTGGAAGATCATTCTTATCTATAGTTATCAATTGTGTTCTTTGTAATTATAATTTTTGTTTGTAAAGATTTGAGTGATCGTTTTTAATTATTCGTAATAGTCAAGGTTAATTGTTATTTCTATTAAAAATAATCGATTCTGTCAATAATCAATTACTTTCTTTATTATAAGCGGTTGGCTCTTAGAAGCGGACTTGAGTTCCTCTCAACAAGGAGATCGCTCGCTTAGTTCTAATTGGTCATTCTGTAACTCCTATAACTTCTTTAATTGTAAAATTTCTTTGATCGGTTATTACTATATCCTGATTAGTTGATCTAATTTTTGTCTTCCCTATAAATTTTCGTATCTTTCTACCATTGTATTCACTCACTGATGAAGGATTTGTGAAATCCGAAATGCGCATCTGAGGAAATAAAAAGAATTGATGTGGATTAGTGTTTTCTTTTGTTCCATTTTTTATACACCCTTCCCCTTGAAAGATTTTGAGAAAATGGGCGAGAAAGAGTCACTCGACAGTGTGCTTCCCCTTCACTTTCCCAACGGTGTGCTTCACTGCAATGCAAATGTGTTAGAAACCTCTGCCAACCTGGCCAGCTAAACCTAAACCTTGAGTGACGGGCTGTCCTTTCCAATAAAAGTGTCTTTAAATTTTTATTCCTTTTGAAAAATGTCAAAAAATATTGCTCTCGTTTGCTCGAATCCAACGAAAAGCGACGTTTATTGACAACCAAAAAGCGCACGACTCCTTCATCAGAATTAAATAAAACAAGCAGAATTACAAAGTAAAGTTTCTATTGAAATAATAAATTTTTATATTTTTACAAACTCATAAAAAGCAAACGACACACATAATGGAAAGTTAAGCTTTGCTCAATTAACGTGGAATTAAAGACAAAATTATTTCAACCGATATTTACAAAGGATCAAGCTTAATTTAAAATTTCCTTTTATATTTACATAATTTATAAAATTATAATACGAGGGTGGGCTGAAAAGTAATGCCTCCATGGCTGTAACTTTTTTATTTTTTAACCGATTTTCAAAATTCTTTTTGTATCTGATACTCACATTTCTCCTCTATGTAATGCACTATTCACTTTTCGACATAGTCCCCATCCCTTTCCACGCATTGTATCAACGCCTGACTAGTCGGGTGAACCCTAATAAATTTATAAATGCTCGAATTATAGCATAGGTTTTTATCGTGTACAGGTGGTCTAGTGGTAAAACGCCTAAGTTCTATTTGGCAGGTATGGGTTCAAATCCCCCCTTCGATAATTTTTTTTTCTCTTCGTAAATATTTTTTAACTTGTATGGGAATGTGTAATTCATTTACTAAATATTTTTCCGATTTTACAATTCGTTACCATCAATTTTTTATAGAATGCATATAAGAATTATTATAATTACACATAATCTAATATTTCCGATTTGCTAAAGTTATTTTTGCATAAATTCAAAGGTTGTTACAAGTTAGATTTATTTCCTTTTTTTTTTAAATAAAACACAAAAGAAGTTACTAGGTAAAGACAGAGAGGTTAATTTAATAGTTGACTTCTGCTCCTACTAATTTGATAGCTAATATGCTATTTAAAAACGTTAATGAAAGGTGATTGATAAAACTATATATACCAAAATGATGCATTATATTTAGTAAGTACATGGTGCAATAATTATTTAATCTTTGTGTCAGTTAAATGTCAAAAGTTGCAAAATTTATAAAAATAATTTAACATGGACAAGTACTTTTTCTTTTAAATGCTCATTTATAAACAAAATGATGGTAGCAAATTGGAAAATCGGAAATATATTTACTAAATGAATTACACATTCCTAAACATGTTAAAAAAAAAAGAGGAAATAAATATCGAAAACTGATCGAACCCGTATCTACAAAATAGAACTCAAGCGTTTTACCACTAGTCCACCTGAACACGATTCGAGCATTTATAACAAACTTCATGAATTTTTATGTCGGAAAATTTTGAGAAGTGCGTCGAATGGCTTTACACGGGTCTTTAATTAGGTGAAAGCTACTCGTAGAATATTTTTTATCAAAATCGGTGAGTCAGAGTACGTGGAGTCTCCTTGTAAGTAGTGACGTCAGTTCCTGGCCCGTTGCCTAGCGATTCCAAACTTAGATTTTATTTAAAATTATATGCTATCGTCCAAAGATATAATTTTTTTATGTTCTTTCCATGCTACAGAATAGAAATTTAAGATATGAAGTCTTAATTTCCAGTTTTACCAATTTTGGCGTAAATGGGTTAACAAAATAAAATTTCCCAATTATCATTTTATGAAGCGGCCCCCGGAAGCGAGAGGATAGGCTTTTGTATAATTATAATAATTTTTATTATAATTTTTAAATTAATAATTGCGTAAATACAAAAAGTAATTTTAAATTAAACCTTGTTCCTACGTGGATATCGGCTCAAATAATTTTGTTTTTATTTTAATTCCCAATTCTGTTTGGCCCTATTAAACTGGAGTTCCACTGTTAAATTTAAACTATAAAGAAAAGTTAAGCCTCTTTCACGAAAACGATCATACAATCCTCGAGAAGAGAACCATAAGCAGATTCTATTTCTTCATCCTATTCCATATTCCACATCGCTAAATACATTGAAAGAGGCGGACGACAGGCGGTAGGAGCGATCTTCTCGAGTGCGTGTGACAAAAATGGCAAATGAGGAAAGACCTGGGAGGAAGGCAACGCCAAGTCTGTCGAGGCTCTGATAAAGACCATCGATTTCTCATTTATCTCGGAGTAAAAAAGAAACTGTGAAAAAAAAAGAAAAGAGAGATAGAAAGAGTCAATATGGGCGTGTTGGCGGTCACGACCATCTTGTTCTTCCTCCGCTCACGCAAACGAAATCCATCATGAAGCCGAGGTAAGCGGAGAAGGATAACGAGGCCATTGGTCAGTGCCATAAGTAATAGGTCACGAACAAAGGCAATTAAATACCTTCTAATAAGAGAAATGAAAGATTGGGAGGAGATTTACGGAGAGAATGCATCATTCGTGTCATGGAATAAAATATTGTCCAAAAAATTAAAGGCTCAGATTAACTAAGCTATAAAACACTAATCTCATTAGTAAACAAAGATGAATCCCTTTCCATCAGCATCACCGTAGGAACGCGTAGGACATATAAAAAAGGGCCCACGCGGTAATAAATAAGCGAAATCGATATAAAATTTGAATTCACAAGACAGAAGGTCTGAATTATTCAAAGGCTCAAAATGGGGAAATGCGTTTTGCCTCGCCTCCCACTGGCTTTTCTACGAATCGACAGGATTGAGAAAGAAAATCCCATCGCACAGTATTCCAAATGAGAAATCAAATTAAATGTAACAAATGTAATGCAAAGCAAATGGCAAGAGATGTGAAGACCCATTAACAAGTATTAACCCTCCCATTCAATTTTTCATTATCGATTAGAAATAGATTTCCAGTATAATAAAAAATAATAATAATTACAACAACAATACGCCTTGCAAGTTTCCCGATAACATTCCTCCTCTTTTGTTATCCTTTCAGAAATCCAATGAAAGCGCAAAAAATCGATCGAGCATGAAACTTCCATTCAATTTGCTTACACCCCAATTCACGATCCCCATTTTTCACATAGTAAAAAAAAACAGCAAATAAAGCACGGAAATGAGAAGCTATGAAGGTAAAAATGGGCGTTTCACTAGCGGGAGCCCAATTAGAAGAAGGTGGAGGAGAATGGAGCAGAAACCATTCTTTAAAAGGAGCAAACAATCAAAGTTAAAAAAAATAAGGATAAAAGGGAGAGGATATGAATGCCTACACAATCACCATCGTGGGATCCTAAGGCTGATCGAAACCTTCCAATTATCGAAGGATAAAAGAAGAATTTAAAAAACACAAATCGATTAAGATGAGGCGATAAAGGAAATCTCTCGTTCCTTTCTTCCTAAACAGTTCATTATTAATTAGAAGGAACGACTTTTGAGAAACAACAAACTGGGAAACAATTGGGAAATCTGAATATTCCAGTAAGGTATGGTTGAGGTGGTCTATCTTTTACGGTATGTACCGAACATGGCCGCCAAATTGAATCTAAGTCAATTTTTTTTAAATGGAAAGGGGGTCGTGTGATATATCAAACAACATGAGCATTTTCTGACAATTTCATTCCTGCAAACAGATTTGAAGTAGCAGTTATGGTTCAAAAGTTACAACACATTTTGTTTCATTTTGTTGCAAGTAACTGAAGATGGCTTTGACCATTGTTTTGATGTCTGGAGAACGAAGTTTCCGTGTCATAGCTGCAGAGTTTAACAACCGGCACCAAGAAAGACCTCCAATTTCACACAACACTGTCAGGTACTTAATTAAGAAATTCCGGGACTGTGGTTGACAAGGCAGGGAATGGCCGTCCAATAAGTGCTACTGACGAGACAACCTCAACAATGGTATTGGCGGGCTTCGTCAAGAGCCCACAACGCAGCACACGACATTTGTCAGCAGAATGTGGAATCAGCCAGTCATCGATCGTACGAATCCTTCATGCTCATCAATGGCATCCATTCAAGATTCAGATACTCCAGCACCTAGCAGAGGATGACCCAGACAGACGTATGCAGTTTTGCACGTGGGCCCTAGAGCAACTTGTATATGGAGAGAAAATCAGACACCATCTCCAGCAACGCATTGAAGAAGCGAGTGCCAGTATTTCTGCAGAAATCCTTCTGCGAGTGCATGACGATTCAGCGTCTTCAAACGTGCCTTGACCAAGAGGGACATCATGTTGAACAGTCCAGCTTGTAATTCCAAACAAAATGTATTGAACTTTTGAACCATAACTGCTACTTCAAATCTGTTTACAGGAATGAAATTGTCAGAAAATGCTCATGTTATTTGATATATCACACGACCCCCTTTCCATTTAAAAAAATTGACTTAGATTCAAGATGGCGGCCATGTTCGGTACATACCATAAAAGATAGACCACCTCACCCATACCTTACTGGAATATTCAGATTTCCCAATTCCTGCAAGGTTTTCGAAAAAACAGGGTGTACTGCGACTTTTGACTCACCCTGTATTTAACAATTTGTTCATAAACTATAGAATTCAATATATTCTTCTTGCTGGTTCCAGCCACATTCTGCGGCCCGCTCTTTTGTTTGCCACTTAGCCAAGTACGCACGCTGGATGTCGCGGGTCTACACAATTGCTCGATATAATTTTTCACATTCGCTCTATCAATAATGCAGGCCAACGATGAAAAAAACTTTTTGAATGAATTTCCGGTATTCGCAAAGAGCTCTCCTTGCTTCTCTACACATTTTTTCAGCGTTCTGGGAGCATCTGGATACCGGTTCTGTAGAAATCTTGAGGCTGATGTCGAAACCACGTGAGGACAGCCTTTTTCACTTCCCCATTGGAGCCGAACCTCTGCCCTCCCAACAAGGGAGAGATCTGGGCTGTATGGGGAGATGTGGTAACATGTCCCATTTGAATTCCGTCAGTGTGTCCATGATCTGTTTGGCTGCATGTGGTCTGGCATTGTCTTGCAGAAAACAAACACCACTGGTAAGGAATCCTAGTCGTTTTTTCCTTAGTGCCGACTTCAGGGTCATCCTCAAAATGTCACAGTACTTGGGTGCATTTAGGGTTCGACGTTCTTCCAAAAAATCGACATGAAAGATACCCTTACTGTCCCAGAATACAGTCACCATCACTTTCGTTGCCGACGGCATCCTCTTGAATTTCTTGGGTCGTGGTGAGTCCATGTCTCGTCGGTGGTCACAACACGCCTTCCCAGTCCTATCGCTGCAGCAGCATGGAACATTGCTTAGGGACCCATTTGGCACAGATCTTGTTGAATTTCAGCTTATCATGGATGAAGGTCTACATACGGCTCAATATTGAAGCCAATTCTCGGTTGACATGAATCCGCCTGTTGTCCCTTCCTTATCAGCTCATCTGTTCGTCCGATGATGCCATCATGGGCAGCAGTTGCTGGCCTTGCCTTATGAGCTTCATTGCCGGTGGATTCTCCTTCAAACTTTTAGCACCGAGCAAAGACGGATGATCGAGACAAACATGACTCGATGAACTGTCTCTGAAATCTCTGATGAATTTCAGATGCTTCCACACTTTCGTTGTGGAGAAACTTGAATATCATTATTCGTCGTTTCACTTTGGCCGACACATCGCTGTCCGCCATTTTGTTTAAGCAAACAATCGGTTGTCATGGCAAGCGGATGAGTGATACTGCATGACAGGCGGTAGTTGCCATCCCAACAATCAAAGTTTATTTTTTTGTAAATTTCATTGTTGTAAAAATCTAAAGTCCAGGTCAAATTTGAAAACGCCCCTCGTATTACAAAAAAGCAGTAATCTATGCTACTTTATCTATTGCGTTTTACCTTATTATATGCAACTCTGAGCTTATTGATTTTAAATTTAAGGAAGCGGACCAAATTACTACGGCAAATTCAATGGTAGGAGTAATTTTACTCTTAATTCTAATGATGAATTCTCTTCGAGGCAAGACCTTTTGGGATCCGCTTCATCTAATAAGCTAATTTAGATAATTTCACTGAAACCATCAACTTGAACATAAAATTTCAGCGTGGGATCAAAAGTCAATTCTCAATTTAGGATCCTTTCGATCTCTAGGATCAGTATCTACGTGCACAGTGTAAGCTCAATAATAAGCATAAATTTGGAAACTTTTTCAGTCAGCTCATTTTGGTAATGACAGCTTGCGCATTCTCAATTGATAAAACGTTTGCTATAAAATCAACATACGCAATTTTATTCTAAGAACGACTCTAACAAAAAGAACCTGAATCTACAAGGAGATATGAATTCGAAGAGGGAGAAGGAAACATGAATGCCATGAGTCATGCGTACAGCAAAATAAAATGCGATGAGTCAACGGATGGATCGAACCCAAAACCCCGCCAGCAAAATGATACAGAAGCGCTATGCGCTCTGGATTCACGAGTAATAACATTTTCTCTTCCTTTGCTTCCGTCAGCAAAAAAAATGCTTGAAAGGATCCGACGCAATCTTTATTGGTGACTCTGCCATAGCCTCCCTTCACTTTAAAGATTCCAGTCGATAATAAAAAAAAATACGAAAGAAACACGAATTCGATACCTCTGAGAAGGGCCTCCAATCAGCATTTCTTAGCGTGGAGGCTTATTAGCCAACTTCCCTTTAAATTAATCATGCATTTAGAGGAGACCTCATGGAGGATGATGATAATCAACTAGTTTGTTATTTAAATAAAATAATAATAATAATAAAGCACAGAAAGCACCATCACACATAGCTATTGAAAGACTCACCCTGCCTCGTTCTTTCACTCTAAACAACACACATCACCATTACACAAAGCAGTCTGCATGGCTGATACAAAATACACACCTCTGAATCTGAACAGCATGCACAACACCCATAACATTCCTACAACATGCACTAAACTTCAATCATGGCTCGGAAAGCGACTCCACGGTAGACATCCTTCTGACCTCAACCAGCCACACGTCGACAAAAAAAGCGTCGAACTTTTGGTTGAGTGAAGGGAGTCTCTTTGGGGAAACTGAAGGAACCATGATTGCCATACAAGATCAGGTTATTAACACTAAAAGCTACAGAAAACATATTATCAAAGATTCGACTGACGGGTCTTGCAGGAAATGCCATATCGCAGAGGAAACCATCCAACACGTCATATCCAGTTGCAAAATACTCAAGCAGACAGATTATTTACACAGACATAACCAGGTAGCCAACATCATACATCAACATCTAGCTAAGATACACAAGCTAAGGGACATTCACACTCCTTACTATAAATATATCCCCGACACTGTCTTAGAGAACACCACACAGAGCTATAATCACTGACAAAACTATCCCTCATAAGAGACCAGACATTACACTAGTAGATAAGCAAAACAAAGTGACTTACATAATTGATATCTCCATCCCCAACACACACAATTTACAAAAGACATACACTGACAAAATCACTAAATATACGGATCTTGCACATGAAATAAAACGCCTTTGGAGAGTTAACAGAGTACACATTGTTCCTATCGTTCGTTCCTGGGGTTGTTCCACACTCGCTACACAAAAGCCTGTCAACACTAAATTTAAACCCACACTTATATAAAACCTTAGAGAAAGCCACAATTCTAAACACCTGTCACATAGTAAGGAAATTCCTACACCCAAACATCAATACTCCCACGAGTGCATAACTTTCCCTCCCTCGCATTTGAGTCCCTTGAGCTTTGGCCCTCTTTTGGGTCCGCCTCTGGGATTGGCTTCCGGACTTGATCCGAGTTTGGCTTCCCCAAACAATGTTGATAATAAAAATAGAGAACGAAAATATATTAATTCAGAAGCTTTTTTTTCTCTTTACTTTGTTCTTTGTTTTGATGAAACGACTATATTGGCCATGTTTTGCAAGGAAGCCAATCTTTAAGGCGGAGCATGTCACCTTCATCCATCTCCACTCACATTAATCAGACGACCATTGGTTATAAATATTAATTAACTAAAATGATTTAGCGGCTATTGTTAACTTATTTCTACCAATAATAAGCCCTGAATTTGGCCGCTTTTCTTCTCTCTTGGAGGTGTTGCCCCAGCGCGGAAAAGTCACCTGACCATCTTAGTCCGAATAACAATGAAAGTTGCATTGTTACTCGGACTAAGATGGTCAGATGACTTTTCCGCGCCAGGGCGTGATCACCAATAGAGAAGGCCTCCGCAATGAAACTGAATACATTGTTACATCATCATAGATAGTGCCAATTCAGGGCTTATTATTGATAGAAATACGAATAACAATGCCCTATTTATGATGATATAACAATGTATTACGTTTCATCGCAGAGGCCTTCTCTCTCGGTGGTTACGGCCAGGGCCTGTCTTTCACGTGGGCTATGGACCAGAATGGAATGACGTCATCCTTATTACAGTAGCCTCCCTATTCTCGTTTATTTATTTACTTACATTTACTTTGCAGCACACAATATGCTACTGATGACATTTTTTATACATGACTTTGAAGTCGAAGAGATGCATCTAAAATTAAAACCAAGTTCTACTCAAAACTCTTAACATGTGTCAACATTTGGCGCACTCTCCCAATTGTTACGACTGTATACACTAATACTTCTACAATATAAGCCCAAACTATATGCATATAGCTTCACCGTTTATTTACATTGAACATTCAATAACCATCTACTAACGAAGCTCTTTAGAATAAGTCCCTAACAATTATTACCTGCCTGATAATCCCAAACATGTTTCTGCGTCACGTCTTGAAATAGCCATTGGTTGACCCAATCGATTGAGGTCCACGAGTTGAAAGAAACCCACTCTCTCAACGCTCACAAAGAATATAAAGTTGCATCTTTACTCTAGAGTGAAAGCGTATCTAGTAATTCTATTACAACAAAAGAGAATTTGAAAGAGAGAGGGAGAGAGGGGGAAAAAACAGCGCAGGATAACTTAATTAAAAGCAATGAGCAAGATAATAATGACGGGGTGGGGATTAATAATCAAATTTAAGACTCCTGAATAATGGCTTTATAATCACATTAGCCCTCAGTTAAATATCATTTCACTTACCCACCCACCGTCTAGAGAAATCGAATTAAGGAAGACAAAGAACATCAACTTCACGGAGAATAATCTCACACGTCGTCATGGAGTAAAAGCTGCTATTGAAAATACAACAACTCAATTCAAGAGATTAGTTAATCCACTTTTAATGCCTCCCTTGGGGAAACCATTATCCCCCTTCATCCCAAAATGGTCTCGACGTGACACTTACACAAAGCTATCGATCCGGAAATTTTATTCCACACTTCCAAACCAAAACGCACAAAACTTGACGCCAGGATCACCAGAGAACAAATTCCAACGCTACAAATTTTTATAGTAATCAAGGAACTTTTGTAACTACACGTTTAATGAAGTACTAATCCACCTGGGGCTCTTTTATTCACAATGACGTCATATATTCGTCCTGGCATTTGACCTTATTAGCTTTTCAAGTAGAGTCTCTTCGGGGCTCATTTGCATTTTCATATTGCTTATTTCCAGCACCATAAACCTTCCTAAGGACACCTCATAGGTTCTCCATAGGATTAAGGTCGGAGTTACGAGAGGGCCACCTATGATGGATTGATAGTTCTTAGCTCTTCACCTCGAGGCATTGTACTTAAGCACTTGCACAGGGTCTGTATAAAAAGTATCGGGAACTTTCCTGACGTCACTGTAGTTCGCAGCGCGCTCGGTGGTGTGGGGTCTGACCTTCAAAACGCGCCAAGTCGCCTGCAACCGTTTGTTTAGGCTAGATCGAAGTATTAGTGGACAGGGGGTCGAGTGACTCGGTCGTGCAAGCTCAAAATGCAGCGAACGATTGAACAGCAGTACGCCATCGGGTAAGGAGACGTTGGGCATGATTCGCCAAGTGTTCCAAGGATGAAAGCATGTCACAAAGTGTGCGCGTGATCGAATCTGCTAAATCTACGAAAGAATAGCTTCAACGATGGAATATCTCTTTGTTACCATGAGTGCCAAGTCATTCATCAGACATGAAGTTGATGAAAACTTGACTTGAGCAAAGACTTCCACAAAGTAAACCGGAGTTGATTTCGGCAACCCAACATGAAGAATGAGTCGTTAAGAATGTGCCAAAGTTCTTCAGAAACGATCAGATTACGAACCAAAGCCACATTGTGGAAGACCGAGAGCAACTACAAAACAACTTGATCGACGAATTGTTTGACTTGCGTCCACCCAACCACCTTCAGCATCCCAAATTAGGACCCAAACAGACGTCACAGTATCCACAAGAACTTCAAACACCTAGACAAATTTCTCTGTCGCCTTTCCACTCTTTCTCAATAGTCTGCCTGCTAACTCTCCATCATCTTCAGTTAGTGCTCATTTAACCTCCTGTTGCCCTGCCTCAGATTAAAACGATATCCATCTTCGCTTTCATACATGATTCCCGATCATCTAAACAGTGGCTGGAATCCCAACCTATCACATTATTGAGCTGGCCAGCAAAAAGCCCAGATTTAAACCCAATGTAGAATCTGTGGGGGACCCTCTCTCGTCCAGTGTATCAGAAGGATTCAGGTAAGTTGGGCTGCCATTCGACTAGATAGACGTCAAAGGGACAAATGGGCGCTCAGTGGTGATGAGCTAAGGGAGGATGGAAAGACGAAATCAAATCAAAGTAAATGAACCATTGGCAATGTGGTTTGGTTTCAGGTTGAAGGAAAGCAATGATCTGTGTGATTCGGAGGAAACCAATGCTCGAACAGAACAAAACCAAAATCCATCATCAATTGTTTTAGAGCGAAACGAACCTGAAGCTCAATTCGATGAACATGAAAACAAATGGACGCAGCCTCAAATCCCTTATCCTTATCTTAAAGCAAGTAACAGGACCTCCTAACACCAGGAAAACTCGCACTGCCCATGGCTCGAAGGAAGAAGGCTTAAAGGTAAGAAAGAAGACGACGACCGTAAAAGGCATTCACACTTCATTTCGGTCCCGAGTGTACGAGACGTTTAAGTGGCGTCGCCAAGGCAACAGCCTCATCTTGCCAAGATCAAAAGCCGCTCTCACCTCGTTAGAAACGAGACCCCAGATACTCAGATGTAAATTCTAGAGAAGAAATCTCAAGAGGAGACGACAATGGGTGGCACCCATAAATTTCACGCGTCACCTCGGATTCGTTTTCAAAACAAATGCAAATTAGCCTGCATGTTGTAATCGAATCCTTCTCAGAAAGAAACTCGTCATCAAATTCGAAAACTAATACACCACCACCACCACCACCAACAACAACCTTCCTCGTTGCCATGAGAATATAAAGGGCCTGTTTAGGAGGAGCGTTTTCACTCCAATGCTTAAACAACCACCAAACAGTTTCATTTACAAGTTAGACGAATCGATTGGCCATTCCGTACGCTGCTTTCCGCTCCTGACAAATGAAATCCAATTCATTTAGCGCTTTATGGCGACAACAAAAGTGCACAATTGTCCTCCTCGGCTATTTTGCAATTGCCAACCTCGTGCAACACTCAATCGCTTTCGTCATCACAATAAATCCATTTAAAAAAGGAACAAACTTTTAGCCATCACACTGGAGCGAAATAAATTTTTAAACCGCGTTAGAGCAACACAATTTCGAATCGATCGATACATCTTCATTATGCTTTTGGACGATGGTTCCATTAAAAGGCGTTAACTATTCAAAGCTTTAAAGAGGCTGAATCAGTTTAAACAAATACAATAATTGATTCTGAATCAAAAAACTCATGTGCCGCGGTTATTAATTAGACACTCGCGTTACTGCCCAGTGGCCAAGGCATCAATGGACCTCAGGTCGCGGGTACCAATATCACTGTGACATAGATGTTTGTATTTGTCCCTTACTAATGACATTGATGGTTCAGATATTTAATAAACCATTAAAGAAAGGCCTAACTAGTCGCCGTCACATAAACCATTTGAAACATATTTCCAAAATTTTTGAATCATTTTTGAAAACCTGAAAACATGTTCCACTGAATCAAATTGGACCATCTTCGTTCATGACATGTTGTTCCAAGTTGTTTGAACATATATTACATGCCATATCTTCGCTTTGAAAATTTTAGGGGATGTCATAATGGTACCATTAGAGCACGTGACATTGCATCTGTTTCAACCATCTTCTCGCGCTGAACTACATTTATCGATCGGTGAAAGCAATACTTAACGTTATATTCGCTCATAGCTTGTCATTAAGATTTGTTTGATGTATTACTTACTATATCTTAACAATGAAAATCTGAATGGGGGTACCATTAGAGCAAGTGCGATGAACCCTATTTATCGACTGAAAATCTTTCATACACTTCGAGAAGATCGAGTTACAGACGGACAGACTAGACACGTCCCTCTCCCTACACACAGCCTACAGCTCCAATTCAAAATATTAGAATCATGAGTAGATTTCGGTTTGCTTAGAAGTCATCGTGTTATTTTGCAGGAAATTCTTGAACATTTCATGTTGCCTTCTGCCGAAGATTTATGTGAAGAAAACTTTTTGTTCCAGCAGGATGGTGCGTCCAGTCACACCGCAACGACAACTAAGGAATGGCTTCACGAACGCTATATGTGCTTCCTTGGCCTTCAAATTCACCCGATTTAAACCCCATCGAGAATTTGCGGGGCATAATGAAAAAGAGGCTTCAAGTTGAAGTTCCAACCAATAAACGTGAAATTATTGAGGGTTTAAAAAAGATATGGTCCTGTATTACAAAACAACATTGTGCACAGCTTGTCGGTAACATGCAAACTCGATAACGAGCTGTAATCAAAGCCAAAGGGGATGCCACTAAATATTGATGTATAAAATTTTGTTTTTTGATTTAATAGTATAAGTTTTGTATGCATTTAGATGACGATTCTAATATTTTGAACCAATAAAACTTCAGATTCTAATTAGGTGATTTCAATTTATTTTCTCTTAAATGAAAGTTAAATTTTTATTGAATATTTAATTTGAACATTTAAAACTGAGGTTCTTAGACATATTATATCTCAAAGAAACTACAGTATTTTCAATATCTACGCGCAAAATAACACGATGACTTCTAAGCAAACCGAAATCTACTCATGATTCTAATATTTTGAATTGGAGCTGTACATGTTGTACCTACTTTCGGGTCTCACGGCCTCTGAAGCTCTAGCTCAAGAGAGACACGTGCATCTCCTTTGCCTCCTCGACAGGTCTGCTATACTGATTTGCTGCTCATTGTTAATAATTCTTGGAAACGAATGTTGTATTGCCAAGGCAACAGGACGCGCTATCATTACATCGTCATGAAAGTCCCTCATCATGGCCACATCGATTTCCATGGCAGCAAAAGATTGACATTGAAACAGATTTACATAAAACCCACTACCCACACCCATTTCTATGGGCGCTACGGGTTTCTTACCCCCTCAGTATTTTTCTCCAGATGAGTTATACGCCCTATTACGAGACTTTTGCCTCACCCTGTATTGGCTACGCAAATTCGCACATGCCTGCAGTTGAATACCGCATTTCTTTCATTAAACGCCGCGGCGCTTATTTCGCTTTAACTTTTTAGTGCGAGGCGTTTAAGCTGCACAGTTGTTGGCAGTCGCCCACTTGTCGCCACTTTTTAACGGCATTACATTTCTATGAGACCTGACGTGCGATAGGAACGAAAATGTTTGTATCTATTGTTAATGCAATCTACTATTCAATTACAACTAGCCGCTTACGTTTTTTGTTTTATGTATATTTAAAAACAGTGCTTCGTGATCAGTCACTCTGTCTTAAGCAAACGGTTAAGAAAGTTAGTTTTCGAAAAAGACACAAGTGAATTTCTAGGGGAACGACATCCTACGTCACTCAAAGGAGTCTGAGTAGAATGAGGATTAAAACAATATTTTTTTGAAATTTTCCGTGTGAAGAGGACATGTGATAAAAGCAAAGAGCTTTGTTGACGACAATCAGTAGACTTTCAAAGTGGCCGTGCCATTGTAACGTCACGTGGCTGACGTGACCCTATCGTTAAATTGTCAAATATTACTATATGATATTGTTCAGTAAGATGTGAGGTAACCTAATTCATGAAAGAAAAAAATTTACGTATAATTATTTCTCAACGAGCCTTGACCATCACCAAACTTAATCATAGTAGCATATTAGAATAAAAAGGCAACTTTTTTTCCTTAAAGATGGCAACAACTGGGCAGTTTACCCTACCTTAATAAATAAAAATTTCTTAAAAAGTAATTAATAAATTGTTAATTACTTTTCCAATAATAAAACCTGCGGCGTTTATTTCACTTGCGGCGTTTATTGGAGGGCGGCAAAACAATGGGGGCGGTTATTATTAAAAAAAAAATGCGGTACTCGACGGAGCCACTTTTATTATGTATCCATGCTGTCTTCTCAGAAAGAAAAAAAAGAATGCGCTATATAATGCATATTTGAAATCAATAAAAATAACTAAAGTAGAAATGTACACGATTCCTGCAGGAATTTTATTATCACTTTACGCGTTTCGATCATGAGATCATCTTCAGAAGTTTGCTGCTCTTTTATAAACTGTATGGAAACTTACAATGCCATAGCTCTTCATGAGCTTCAAAAATAATTTTTTTTAAAGATTATTATTCGTATAAGATTAAAATAAAAAAAAAAAATAACAAAAGAAAAATCCAATAAAAAATTGAAACTAATCTCTAGATGCGATGAAGAAAGAGAGAGAAAAAAAAAAGAAGACATTAAAAGAAACCGCAAATATCGCGACAGCAAACAAGGTCGGAGTGAAGGCGAGTGCTTGCTTCGCGGTCCACCGACTCTTGAACGAACTCTTCGTCAGGATTCGATCGAAGAAGAGGGGAAAAAAAATAGAAAGGCAAAAAGCAAGAAAAGAAAAAAAACAAAAACAAAAAAAAAACTTGGGGGAAATGGAACTTAATTACAGATTAGACGAGAGTAAACGAAACTTCCAACGACAAAGGAAAAGCGTGTAAGATGCGAATTGCTTCATTTTCTAACACTCTCTATAACGACTTAGAGAGGGCGTGCAAGCCAATTCGGCTTGTTTGCGCCATCTGGCGAGGAAAAAAATTCAAAATGAATGGAAACCTAGTGTATGTACTATCACAAAAAATTAAAAAAAAAAAAAAATTAAAGCCATATACATAAACTCGATGCAACTTGAGTTTTACTGTAAGACAAAACCTAATCTTTCATTTAGAAATAATAATAATAAAAAAAAGAAAAGAAAATGAATATCCCATTTTATGAGAGCTATGCAATTCGATGCCCTCCACTCGAACAATAATAAAACACTCTCGCAATGACTTAAATTACTCAGCAGACTACTTCGCTCTCATAATATCATGTACATTCTTCAACAAAAACCTCAAAAACCAAACTGCTTCTAAATCCTCACGAAGGGGTCAATTTCACGCTGTAATATTAGACCCACCAACAAGAAGACTCCATTGTGTAGAAAAAAAACCCGCCTTTCAATTAACTCAAGCAAAACAGCATCGTTTTCTATATATGACTATCATTAATAAAGTAAAGTAAACACATGATTTGAAAAAAATAAAAAAATACAGTTAGAGGCTATGGAATCTGAAAAAAACGCGATTTGGCTTCATCTTAAGCTTAGGCCAACCAAGCATAACTAACTGCAAAAGGCGATCATGAAAACGTGATAACATTTTCTAAAACATTTTCCCCGAGCTAAAAACGAGGCCATTGGGATTATATCTCTAATCACGAAGGCATAAACAGCTCTTTAAAGGGGGACATTTAGAAAACGAAGGGCGGGCCAGCTTTTCTTCAAGCAAACTTCAGCTTTTTCGAGACATCGTCCATTTGCGGCACCCAAATGACTAGCCAACGAATTCAATAAAACCGAACGAGTCAAATCACCCAAGAAACCTCTCAAAAGTTCGAGGAGAGAAACAAAAAAACGCTTCCTCATCATCATCATAATTGATTTAATTAAAAACGGAATGCCTAATGAACTCAGAGAATCAAATAGGCAGAATTTAAACTTTTAATTTAAAATTCAAAAAAAAAAAAAAAAAAAAAAGGAAATCGAACTATGCGAAATTTAATTACGAGATGAACCGAAATGACGCATCGAAATTTCCAAATGACGTCATCACAAAAGCGAAAATTTTAAAAATTTAATTACAGGAATCCCACTCTTAATGAATCGCATTTCTCCGCTTTAATTGAATGTCAAAATATTCAATTAGAAATCAAAAATTTAAAAATTCCTCCCGTTTTCTTGCCGCTCAAAAATGACGACGCCAACCCGCAGAGCGACATTCCAACTCGCTGAGGTGAGTTATTTGTGGGCTCCCTACCTACCTGGCTCCTTTGCAGAGAAGAATAGAAAATAGGGGAAAGTTAGGGGAGGGTGAAAGCAAGGGGGTCTTTTGAGACGACAAACCCAGCAGGTGGCACAACCGGTTGCTTTGGGAGATTAGAGTGGAGAAGTTGAAATTTCTAACACCAATTTTAAGAAAGTATAAGACTACAGTGTGTTCCAAAACACCAATAATCATATCTAAATTTATAAACAGCTATTCCACAAAATTAGATAGTAATATGAATATTTATGCGCACGAAATAAACAATTAAATCTTTCAATAACTTTAAATATACGATTTGGCATTGAATTAATAAGGTTTGGAATGAAATTATTTAAAATTCTAAGCTGTCGTCCATAGATGGCGAAACTTACACTGCATTTCAAAATAACTTTGTACTTTTTTATGTCTTTACATGCTACAGACTAGAAATTTAAGATATGAAGTTTCAATTGCCATTTTTACCAACTTCGGCGTAAATGGGTTAACAAAATAAAATTTCCTAATTATTTTATGAAGCGGCCCCTGAAGCGAGAGGATAGGCTACCCAGCACTACTGTCCTCCAAATATTTGCAACACCCTGTACATAAGCAGCGATTGCGCATAGACCGTCGAGAGTGCGAATAGATCTTTTTCGTTTCTTTTTCATTTCACAATCAGTTTTCCGTTTTCGGTTACTATGGAAAGGGTTGGGGGGTGGGGGGGAGAACGGATCCGTTATCGCACTGTCGTCAACAATCACGAGTCGGCAATGACCGTCCATGAAAATATCGTACAACGAATTTTGCATATATTTTGACCTGTGACCTAGCTTATATATGCAATTATTATTATTATCATTATTATTATCATCATTATTATTATTATTAGAATATAAGCACTCCAAAGGGAGTTAATTATAACAAAACCAAGCCAGGTTAAACAACACCTAACATGTGTCCAGTCAAACAGTTGAGGCCTCTAAACCAGAGAATAAAAAAGGAATCAAACCACGAAACGAAAAGTAATAGAGTGGCTAAAAAGGAAACACCCTAGTGGGGGTTTCGGCGCGAATTATTGATGATTTATTGAAATGGACACAGGTAGTCAGACATTTAGGAGAAGATAACTCAAAGACCGTGCAAAAATTGTTACCATGCAATGTTACTATGCAAAGTGCAAACCAATAATAATGGAGAAAAACGGAAGGAAAAAAAATGGAAAAAATGAAAAAAACAAAAAAACGACAGGAATCGAACAGCTGTTAAATTGAATATATTTTTCCCACTTGGTTTATCTAGCACAACAATAGTAAACTTAAAATATGTATACTTTTTTCTCCGAAACGAAAGGCCATTGATTCAGAGGTATATTAATTAATATTGTAGATTGACCTCCTAAAATTTCAACCAACTCCGTGATGACATGTCCGTGCGGTCCGCGTAAGCTATTTTGAACTTGACTTTGATGCTGCATGGATCAAAGCATTATCAGGGCGTATATAAGGGGGGAGGGGATTCCTGGTTGCCCAGAAACCCCCCTTTATTAAAGGAGGGGCGCCAAAAATGTGGAAAAAGTATTAATGAAAAATAGCTTACTAAGTATACGTAAACTGGTAGTGTGCACATTTCAATGTGGAATTATTGTTTTAGTAGAGCAACGTGTTCACGTGCGCGGCGTTTGTTTATTGTTTAACGGTTTGCTGTGCACGCGGCTAGACTTGGAAACAAAAAAAATATGACCCAAACTGTGCGTTATTGTTGAGTCGTTAATGTTATTCTTCCCTTCTTGAAACAAAAGTGGAAAAGAAACTGAAAGGATTGACAATTTGCAGGGGTGAAAGAGGAACTTAAAAATGTATAGATGATCAGACAGGATTTTGGAGCTTGCTAATAAGGTGCCATGTATCGCGGGTGGACAGTTAATTTTCAGGTTTGAGTTAATATAACCGTCGCTTGAGTTCAACCTAGTGGTATTTTGAGACTGAGACAAGAGGGGGGGGGGGGTTCTAGAAATTTTGGCGTCGACTACATAGGTCATTTTGCGCCTTTTACACAAGTTATAACAGTACGCAGCCCGGGACAAACACAAACATCCATGCCCACGGCGGGATTCGAACCCGCGGCCAGACGGACTCGAGAATAGAAAGCCTACGCCCTAGCCCTCTCGGCCACCTGGCCGGCCTGAGACAAAAACTCTGAACAGTCCAATCGTACAATTTCAGCCTTTGCACCCTTGGAAATCTTAGCAATCTCATTAATTTATCCTATTCAATTAAGTTTGTATATATACAAAATAATCAATCAACAACTCACTCCCTCAACTCCGATACCTATTCAAATCCACTCTGACCACCTTTCCTATGACACCAGTTTCTCGACTTTAATTCGTCACCCTTTAGTTAGACAGAACTACATCAGGAGGTGTATCTCTTCCAGAAACCATCCGCTCCTTACCTAGCCTCAGTCAATTCAAAAAAGCGTTGAAATCCCATCTACTAACGATTAACATACTAAAACCTTAATCGAAACATGAAATGTTTCTGTATTTGATTATTATTAACTAGTAGTTGGCTCTATCACGTTTGCCGTGCGTCAATTTATTTTAAACAACATACTTTATTACAAAATATCACGGTAAACCACACGATTTTTAGTGAAAGTTCTATCACTATTTTCGATCCATTTCATGGATACAAATTTTTATATTGCTTTTCAATTTTGAACGTGATAAAGCGACATAAAGTTGACCATGAGAAAACACTGGTTCATTTAAAATTAAATCTACATGAGAAAACGATTGTCCTTGACTATTATAGTCATAGCAAAAGAAGGAATAATTGGAAAATGACATCTTTTAAGTACGAAAGGCAAATTGAAATCACTTGAATTCAAATCTATTTCATTTCTATTTGCCTCATTTACAATTTTTGCTTGAATTAAATGTCTATGAAGTTTTATCGATGAAGACAAAGATATAAAGAGTGGGTCTTACAGAGATTCATATTCTACTTTTTAATGGTCTTTAAGAATCCGAAGTCAGAATTTCAAAAATTCAAGATTTTTTTGATGTGACTATTAAGCGAGTTCCATTGCATAACGCTTTTTTTGGATTCAAATTTCTTATCAGCATGCCAATCATCCCTACTTATATTTTATTGACTCCAACATCTGTGAAATTATTCTCATCTTCAGTTTTTGAGGAGATGATTTGTACTTCAAAATTCAGTTGACAACAGAATAATCCAATAAAGATTCATGAAAACAATGTAGGTTGTATGTTGGATTATTTAAGTGTGAGAAAGTATCGTTAGAGGAAGTATTGTCGGCTGGGTTATACAGGGTGAGAAATTTATCTTGAGACAACTGAATATCTGGGAAACGAAGCATTGTACGAAAAAATGTCCAAAATTAAAAGTGAATTATTTCGCGGGGGAAATTCATTAGGTAAAAAATCCCCCCCCCCCTCTTGTGAGGGGGTGGGGGTGGGGGAGGGGGTAACTTTGAAATCTTAAATAGGAACCCCTATTTTTAATGGTATATTCAGATTGTACACAATATTCGAGAAATGTTTTATTCTTGGGTGTTTTTTCAATTAATCCAAACGTTTAGGAGAAAGAGGTCCTCAAAATGTGGAACTTTTAAAGTTTTGAACCCAATTTTATCGATGAAGACAAAGAGATAGAGAGTGGGTCTTACAGACATTCCTATTTCTACTTTTTAATGGTCTTCAAGTTATCTCAAGATAAATGCCTTACCCTGTATATATTGTGATTATATTTTTAGAAGCATGTTCCATTTATTATTGATGTCAATTGAAGGTTTGGCTAAATTTTTATTATTTGTAATGATGCTAATGGTTTCTTTTATTAGTCTTTTTTTTGTAATTATTCTCTTTACTTGATTGATGCAATGGTTAACTGAATGACTGTTTCTATCTTTGTTACGAAATACCCTTTCATGTTCTTTTATTCGTAAATGTAATTGTCGTTTTGTTTGACCTGTGTAAATGTGTTCACAATTGGTGCAAGGTATTTGGTAAATTATGTTGGTGGTGCTCCATTTTCCGTTATTAGCTTGGCATATGTCTTTAAATTAGATAATTATTTAAGAGTCGAATTCTGTATAATTATTTTAAAAAAATGATAACTTCATTTAAACTCAAAAAAATAGAAATGAAGTTAAAAAAGTCACCCGATGTGGAGAAATTTCAAATATTGAAAGAGACAAAACAGATGAAATGAAGGTCTTGTGGAGCTGATGTAGACGAAACACACTTGAAAAGAAACACAAAAGAAACATAGTAAACAGAAGAAGAAAATCTAGATGAAAGTCCGATGATCAGTAGCATGTTGATAATACAATTTGAATGAATAAAAAATAACGTTTTCGGGATTTTTATCCCATCTTCAGTTTGTAAACTTTTGAATGAAATTTAGTTAAAACAATATAATTGAAGACCTAATAAGACAAAGAAATCAAAACATATGTGATATTAAAATTGAAAAGAGGAACTGAGGAACATAAAATCTGAAATTAGAACGCATAAACAAAACTATGATATGGTAAAATTAGAAAACGACAAGCTAAAAAAGGAGATAGACTGCATTAAAACAAAATTAATTGACTCTGAACAATATTCCTATAATTCAAATTTAATCATTGGAGGAATCCCCGAAAAACCTCAAGAAGATTTAGAAGAGATTGTAACAAAGATAGCTTCAATTCTTCAAGTCGATTGTACGAGGCATGACATAAACGCCGTACATAGAATCAATAAAAAATCTTCCAATAATTCCAGTCCAAGACTTATAAGTGGTAAAATTTCTAAGGAAGAGTGTAAAATTTAACCTACTGAAAAGTAAGAAAAAGAATTTCAAGCTGCTAACAACAAAGGACGTAAATATCTTTAATGAAGACTTCCCCATCTACCTGAAAGAACATTTGTCACCTTACTTTAGAGACATCTTTATTCAAGCCAAGAAAAGGCAAAAAGACCTAAATTACAAATACCTACCTATACCATATGGGTCAATAATGGAAACATCATGATCCGAAAAACTGATACCTCTCAAACTATATCTTTACGTAATTACAATGACCTGCAAGACTTATGAACAATTTTTAATTTACTGATTATTTGTGCTAACAATGATATATATCTCCTATTTACAAATCCTATTAATACTAATTTCCTAGCTACAGCATGTGATTTTTTTTTATCCGTATTTCCACTATAGGAACTTGTCTTATACACGTATTAGCTTCCTCTCTAAAATTGTTGTTCACTGTTTGTTTACTTTCTTATTATCCTTTCTCTTTCCAAATTAGTCCATTTCTAACCCCCCGTTTTCATGTCACCTGCAACTAATCCTACATCACTAAATGATCTCAACGATTTGATCTGCAAATATATAGCCAACCAATCTCAGCATCCCTTATTCTTACTTTGCCTAAATATTCGAAGTATT
Organism: Rhysida immarginata; assembly: GCA_023313115.1. Lineage (NCBI taxonomy): Eukaryota > Metazoa > Arthropoda > Chilopoda > Scolopendromorpha > Scolopendridae > Rhysida > Rhysida immarginata. The sequence goes on along the minus strand of JAHWFO010047174.1, from coordinate 624,700 downwards.
AATGCTAATTTCTCTTCTCTCACTGCATCCCTAGCTAATCTTCATATTGCTCTCCAAGTTTTATCCATCACTGAAACCTGGACCCGCTCATTATCCGAGATCCCCTCTCTCACAGACTATTCCCCAGTGGCAGTCCACCGTCTTCTTAAAAAAGGAGGAGGCATAATAACTTATATATCCTGCCGTCTACATTTTACAGTGCTAACTGAATATACCACAACTTCTGATAACTATGAAACATTCACTATCCTCATCAATAATAAATATTTCATTATTACCGTCTACCGGCCTCCTTCTGGCCTATTTCATCCATTTATATCTTTTCTTTCATCCCTACTTCTAGATCTTCAATCAAAAAATAAAACAATAATCTTATTAGGTGATTTTAATATCGATTTCCTTAAATCATCAAGTAACCTAAATTCACTAATGGATCTCACACTCCAATCTCCACACAATTCATATAAACGGATATTACAGTGGTTCACTTGACTTACCAGTATCTGATCATCTTCCAATTTACTATATCTACAATTCATTTTCAGCACTACCAAATGTCCCTACAGCTATCAGATACAGATTAGTTTCACCTCCTCGTTTAACAGTTTTTCAGTCGTTTCTCCTACTTACTAACTGGGCTGAAATTTTTGGCAACTCCTCTGAAACTAACTCACTTTTTGAAAAGTTCTGTACCCATTTTCGTCTTGGTTATGATCGCTACTTTCCTTACGTCACTCCCACCCCTCGAAAAGCTGATAAACCATTCCGCAACCCTGGTTAAACTGTTATATCCTTCGTCAAGTGGCTCATAAAAATACACTATACCGCAAATACCGTCGCAATCCTAACCCTCAAACAAGCAAATAATTCCGTACTTTTTCTAACCTGCTGCGAAATATCATCAAAAATACCAAACGCAACTACTTTGCGCAGCTATTTGGTAAAATTTACTCTAATAAAACTATATGGAAAACCATTAATAATCTTCTTCTTCCATGCTCTCAGTCTACGTACTCGCCATTACCAGATCCTCGAAACCTATCCCCATCCGTACTATCTGACTTCCTTAAAATTCTTCTACCCTCTCCTCCCCAACCCCAATTCCCCCCTCCTTCTTATCCTTTCAATTCCCCATCATCTTCTCTCTCTTTCTTTGCCACTCCGACTACCCATGAAGAGATATCTAAAGTTATCAGGCAATTAAAATCTTCATCTTCCCCCGATCCTTTAGGCTTTCGTTCCGATGTTTTAATTGCAGTAAACACTAGCATATCACTTCCTTTGGCGCATATATTTAACATTTCACTTACCGCAGGCTCCTTTCCTAAATCTCTTAAAACGGCTAAAAGTATCCCCATCTATAAAAATGGGAACCATAATGATTACCATAATTATCGCCCAATCTCAATCTTACCGGTTTTCTCTAAAATTTTTGAAAAACTATTCTTTTTCCGCTTGTCCAATTATATTCATAACAATAAACTATTATCGGCAGCTCAGCATGGATTTTCTCCTAATCGTAGTATAGATACGGCTTGTTATGAACTAATCGAATACATATCTCTTCACATGTCCAAAAATCACTTTGTAGTTGCTCTATTCTTAGATTATACCAAAGCTTTCGATTCGATAGCTCACCAACTACTGATTCACAAACTCTCCTCTATCTTTAACGTTCGTGGCCCCCCACTTCATTGGCTCTCCGATTTTCTTGCTGATCGTTTCTATTACCTATCTGCCCACGATATCACATCATCATTACTAATTCGTAACATGGGAGTTCCACAGAGCTCTATCCTCTCACCTTTACTTTTTAATCTTTTTATCAATGACTTAGCCTCAACACTATCCTCTTCAAATTTAATTTTATATGCTGACGATGCAACTTTATTATTCGCTGATCCAAGTATTGATAATTTATCCGCTAATATTAACCAAACCTTATCAATATTAAGTCACTGGAATTCAGTTAACCTGCTTAACCTAAACCTTAATAAAACTAAATATATGCTATTCTTGCAACGTAACTGTCCTGCCAATTTTCTATAACTCACACCTACTATCAGTTGCAAGCACATTTAAATATTTAGGAATACATTTAACACATGATCTTTCTTGGAACTTGCATATCAATACTTTACTAACAAAACTTAACAAAAGACAGGGAATGATTTCTCATCTGCGCTTTCTTCCCTCTCATATACTGATCCTCCTATATAACTCACTAACACATTCAGTCCTGTGTTATGGTGTACAATTTTGGGGTTCCACTACAAATTCTAATCTTCTACGCCTTTACCGCCTACAAAAATGGTTCTTAAGAACCCTACTTAACATTAAAATACCCAACTCTATTTCCCATCAGTTTGAGCTATTAGGCATTCTAACCATCTATCAGATTCTCTCAACACCTTTTGAAATCCATACTCTACACTCATATTCCACCCGATCATCAAACCTAATAATTATCAACGCCACTGCATCTCTTATATAGGAATTAAATGGTGGGGCACTTTACCTGAGCAAATTCGCACATCCCCTACGAGCTCACCATTTAAAAAACTATTAAAATTCTTACTTCTAACTAACAAATTACCTACTAACATCTTTTAAACCTCTTTTTTACTACTTATAATAGCCCTTTATTTGCCCGTTTATTTTCCTCTAATACTTCTTTTCTCTGCATGTAATATCTTACTGGAAACCTCTTTCTGCACCTTTCTGGACTATTCTTGGTCCAGCTTGTCCTCCATAAAAAATTTTAATAATAGTTATAAAATATTTTTTTCTCTTTTTTCCTTTTTTTTCCATTTATCTCTGTAATCCGTGCTATATTCTGTATTATAATACTAACAGTAATTTAACGCCCCCTCCAGAGACCACACATGTCGGCCCGCTGGCCATACAGGCTCCAGAGAGGGTTCATTGTAAGTGTTCACCCCTTTTTAAATAAATAAATAAATAAATAAATATTTTTACGAAAATTAAAAAAAAAGTATTGTTTTTCGTATGATTGTTGTGAACATGGTAGTGGTATTGGATTGTTAAGAGCAAGGAAAATGTTATTGTCTAGGTTATGTGTTATAATTTTAAATTTTTTATTTTTTAGTAGCAATTTCCATTTATTATTAATTAGCAGGACATCGGATGACTTTTTTAACTGTTTTTAATATTTATTTTATTTCTATTTTTTTTTTTTTTGAATTTAAATGGCGTTATCATTTTTTAAATAATTATATGTCTTTAAAATTTGTGTTTGTCTGCTGTCTTTATGTTGGTGGTTGTTATTAGTGCTTTTGTTAGGTTGTTTGTTATTTTTGATAGGATTTATACCTCGATGAATAGAGCTAATTAGAAGCTATATTTCACTTTTTATTTTGTCGTCGAGATATCTTAAAAAACCTCCTTTTAAATTTAATCGATTATTTTGACCAAACCTGAAGTCAATATTTTTTTAACTTAAATGCATTTTCATTGACTATTATCGACCTAAAGAACAGTTTTGTTTCATCAAGATAACTCTTATGGTTTGGTCAGAAGTAGGGAAAGTCAATGATGACGTACAGAATAACGTTTTTATTAGGTAAGATTTGTAACTTTACATTGTTGCTCCCTCCAGGGACCTAACATGTTGGTCCTCCTCATACAGGCCCTGGTGAGGGATTTATTTAATTTAAATAAAATAAATAAATAAATAAATAAAATCTTAATTTAGATTGTAAAAAATGGTGTAGATATGTTTAAAAACGATAAGAACTAGCTAAAAGCAATAATAACCATGTATGAAAAGTTAAATAGTAAAAATTTTAAGTGCACTTTTTTTTTTCTTCAAGCGTACTATGTTTTTCATTGACCAAACACGCTGATGTTCGTTATTAGCTTAATCAAAAGGTGGCAACCTCATGGTCGGTCGCGTGTTCTCATGTGTTTGTTTATCTAATTGCGTCGCTATAACAGTTTCCATATAAAGCGCGGTACGAATGAGTCACGTTATAGGAGCATTGACTGTATAGCGTTTGACTAAAAATCCTAATTCTGCGGGGCTAAGCTGCTTTCTATGTCAACATCCTTCAGCCTTAGATTAGCTGTAGATAGTTCATTTAGAAAACGAAAGGCGCAAATAATCCAATAAGTCGTGTTCGCTAGCGATAGTAAAGGTCAGTGGTTTACAGCCTCTACGAGAGATTACGACCGCATTCTTGAGGGAGGGAGAGTTAAAAACGAGTTTTTTAAAAAAAAATGGCGGCTCATAATTTCAAAACTAGCTGAAGAAATGGGCAGGATCATTAAGAAACCGCAGCTTGGCAAAATAGGAAAAACAGTGCGATACAAGAGAAAGTTCTCTTCCCATCTGTGCTCTTTGGGCCAAATTTCCTATGCAAATGAGTACGCGAGAGGGAAAAACAGTCGATGCAAATTCTCTTCGCGCCCTCAATTACAACAGCAAAGCGATTTAAATTCAACTTAGACGCACGAGCTAATGGATATTAGTCGGAACAATAAAACATTTGCGAATGAGCGAACCCAATCCTACTCCCACTCAATCACTGATATTATGATGACTAACAAAAACAAGTTTATTTAAATTATTTCAACGAAAACGAGCTTCATACGTTATTCAACAGCAACGCGTTTATTTCTGACTCGGTGATGTCAAAATCAGCTGCTACCCAAATTAAAAACTGGAACAAACACAAAACAACAACAAAAAAAAATACTCTCGATTCAAATTTCCTTTTAGAATCTTCTAAAAAAAAATTTCAGAATTAAACATTAAAATTAAAAATCTCTCACGAAATGAATGTTTAATGCGTACTCCAATAGGCGTGCGAAATTCCAATTAGCGTTCTGCATTCCAATTAAGCTGGAGGACACCTCAAAATTAATTAATTTTAAAACTTAAGCGAAAACAACAACTTCCCGGTGACTTAATAAATTCAAAAGAAGTAGTTTGCGGAATGAAAAATATTAAGGCACAAGAGCACTGTGTTTTTAAATTATTCTCGTTTTTCCCTTACCCCTCCGAGACAGATCTCGGAGGTCGTCCTTGAACGCAAAATGGGAGAAATCCAATCCTCCGTTTAAAGGACAATGAAATGTTAATGGAATAAAAGGAGAAGGGGAATAAAAATAAATAAAATTTTAAAAACAAGCAAAAAAAAACACATCTATCTCATTAAGCTTAATGAGAAAGTAAGTTGTGCGCTTTTAATCCAAAAACTTCTTGAAATGAAAAGTTAAGCAAAAAGCTTCTTAAAATAGGCGTATGATTCAGTAGAGAAGAAGAGCTACACCCAAGCTTACAGATTAGAAAAAAAAATGTAAACATTCAGTCGTTATCGCATTTCCGGTGTTGCAAGTAGACCGCAACCCTTTCTGGAGCTTCTCTGAAAGAATCGCTTTTATTCCATGTCGCAATTCACTGCCTCCGAGGAATGTCGTTATGCAAATCGAGACTCACACCCGAATCTCATTATGGATACTCTTTACAGAACAAGGTCGTCGACAACAACATTTAAAGCGTGTACGCACTTTGTCGCGCGACTTTTTTAACAGAAAAAGGAGAGAGGATTAAGGGCTGAACGCACTGAGCCTTTTTGTCGCGCGACTTTTTTAACAGAAAAAGGAGAGAGGATTAAAGGCTGAACGCACTGAGCATATTTGTCGCGCGACTTTTTTAACAGAAGACGAGGATTAAAGCCTATACATTCTGATTACAGCGCAAACCAATCAGTATAGATTTAATCCAATGGTTAATCAATTGGTCTGAGCTTTGCATATAAACTACATACATGCATCATGCATTTGAAGAAACTAAATTTGTGGAGTTACGGTTTATTATTAGTCCCTACCATGGACTTATTCTTACACCGTGGTCTCTACCTTCATAAATCTTCTCCCCTTCTTTTGTTAAAAAAAAAAGTCGCGCGACAAAAGTCAATTTCGTCCATTCATTCCATTACTAAGATGGATTTGAAGAGAAGGCGCGTGAAATTAGCAAATAATAATTCAGAAATTTTCACTGTATTGTTATTATTTAAAACTTCAGCTTAATAATACAGGATATCCCAAAAGTCCGGTCTCATAAGGAACACTAAAATGTTGCAGACTGATACGCGTAGATGAACAAGTATAAGGTAGAATAAGCATTGCAGCAACAAATGTTCAAGTTTATGCCCATTCAAAGCCTTACGAGCATGGAAAGCTCCTTGTAACGTAGCATGGCAAGAATGTTGTCATGGATGGACGCTTGTTATACATAGCAGACGATTTAAAGTGCCCCTATAAGTTCTCTACAACCGATCCATCGTCCAAGAAGGGACACAAGCCATTCTCTTACTAAACCGAACTGCGGAGATGCTACATCTTCTTGGAACTTCCAAGAAGTAGAAACTCCGATGTTTCGGTAATTGCATATCATCAATGTGTGGTTCCAGTGACTCGTCTTTCAAAGGACACAGATCCCCCACTATCTGTTGACCACGTATGGCGAACAACAATCCATCAAGAATAGATGTTGGTTGGTGGTAGGTGCAATATTCATTCCCCAGAAGGAATAAGCGCCAAAAGGGCCTTTCAGAACCCAACCCTCAAGTAAGAATAAGAAAATGTAGCACTATACTTTTATATTTGTATCTGTTTGGGTATGTATGAATATCTTTGCTCTGTGGGGATTCTCTTACGCCAATTACACCACATTGTGCAGATCCACATGAGACCGGACTTTCGGTACACACTTTCGATCAAACAAGCAAGGATGATTCCCTTGCTTCGTCTACGAGGGTATACATTACGTACAAGGTGTACAAAAAGTTTAGAATCGTGTTTTCCCAGAGACCGTGCTCTGTTATAAGATTCTTTTTAGCATATTTGAATTAATATTTTATTTATTTAAAAATCTAGAGCGACGCGCGTTTCGATCTGAGATCATGATATTTGAAATATGAGGATAGCCAATTGTGAGGATATTTGATGGCGTGGACATCTTCAGGACATCTCTTTACATCTGTTCCACTTCGAGCCTTCAACTCCTCAAACTCTGTCAACTTTGTTTCCAACTACCAACAAGGAGTTTACAATCATTCAAATAAACCAACGTCATCAAATATCCTCACAATTCGCTATCCTCATCTTTCAAATATCAAGACTCTTGCCGATCCGACACATTCAACAATTTGGCTCCCACGACTTTTCGGACACCTTGTCATTGTAATGCTTTCTATTTTTATGGACAAAACACACATTTTTACGAGTCTAGCCATTTTTTAATATAGAAGTAAAAGCTAAATAAAAGAGAAAGGAAACCATGTGTTGATGTTTTGGATGAGGCGCAACGGACGCTCTTTCTCACCTGCCACGAGTTGCATGACTCCGGCGCCTCGAGCCGTCGACTTGTTGATGACGTCGGTCATACAGCAGGCCATGAGGGCGGTGAAGCCGACGAGGAGCGAGAGCGCCGACCCCATGCCCACGGTCACCGTGCTCACCTGCCACGAAACGCTGGGGATGTCGGCGAAGGTCGTGTACCGGCCGCACTCGTGCACCACGACCACGGTGCCGAGGGGCGTCAGACGGGGGTAGTTGCACCGGCGGAACGAGCCCAGGTAAACGTCGGTCGCGTTGAACAGGTTCCCCTGCAGCCAGTAAGGCAGGTAGAACGAGGCGCACGCGACCACGGCACTCGCAAACGACACGAGCGCCCAGAGCACGCCCACGCACGTCAAACTTGTCGCCATTTAACACCTTTTTATATATAACACACCAGAGTCGCAAATATTCTTTGTAATAAAAAAATGTTTATTTTCCTCGTCGACTTCAAAGAGATATCCAATGGCAAAAAAACAAAAAAATATATAGAATAACTCAATTTTAAAAATTATAAAAATATTACAAAAACAAAAAAGGATTCGTTTTCGAGTTGTACTACTTAGTAGTAATAATAATCCAAACGAGAGAGGGCACCACGCCTCGCGAACTTCTCCTCTTCTCCGCGCTTGTAAGGGTATCGCGTGCTTTCAGCCTCCGACCGACAGGGTTCACGCCAACACGACTGAATGAGGAGCCGAAACGACTCGATTCCACGACGACGAGGACGAGGAAAGAGGCGGCGACGTAGACGCCCTCTAGCGGTCACTCGTCGAAACAAATGCGCTCGCGGTCGCTACTCCCTTTGTCCCAATTGGAAAACCGCAAAAACAAAACGATGGCCCGATAAGGAGAAAGGGCCCTACCGCCCAACGGCCTCCTCCTTCATATAATAATAATAACAATAATAATAATCCAGCTTATATATTTATATTTAATAAATTATTAAATAACATTGATAATTCTATTATTTCTTTTATTTTTGGGAAATTTTCTTTATTGCAAATTTTTTTAAAAATTATTATTATTATTATTATGTGAAATCTCAATCTAACAAAACCTCCGCTATAAAAGATCCCCCATTTCTTAATCCCAATGACGTAATAGAAAATGACGTTATAACGAAAATTTCTTTTATGGGCGCCTCTCTCTCTCTCTGCCGTTATATTAGTAAACGTGAACAGAGCCGTATATTGTATTTAATATTTCAAATTCCTCGAGGGCCCATCCATTATGACGAGGAGGAGGAGGAGGAAGAAGAGAGCCACGGAGGAGAATGATGGATGACAAAAGAGGGGATTACAGAGGGTAGGGGGGGGGGGGGTAGAAAGCAAAAGAAACTCGAGAATAAAAGAGGGGAATCCCAAACAAGAGCTCCTCTGCATACATCCCCTTTCCCTCCCCTAGGCTAAAAGCTTTCGTTGTCATGGGGAACTCTATAAAGAATCCCCTGAACCCCCACCCGCTTTTCTCCTACCCCGACTCGCTAAAATATACAAATACAGGTAACTTTCCTAGAACACCTTAGATAGGTTCCTAGAATATGCCGTCTCGTGTGAAACTGTCGTGTTTTATGGGCCCTAGATATTTTTTAATCCATACAAGCAACTTCTTTTCAAGTAAACTATTAATATGAACATGAATATGTTTCCTAGTATGGACCTTCGAATATTGAATCCAATTTATTTCATTATAAATTCACATGTTTTAAATTCTTTCCTTTAATGTTTTCATTTATTAAGTTTCTACTTTTGACAAATAATACTTTTAAAAACAACACTTCATAGATAAGTAAATCTCTTTACAGCGTCATCAACATCCCTCATCAATGTGTAACAGTTTCAATAGAGTTGTATTCAGTCATAGAACGTGGAATCATGTCCTGAATCAGTTTTAGTAGCAAAGCTTGCCCTCTCACACAGTCAGTTGAGATCTTTATAATTTTCCAATATGGTTAGATAAACATTATCTCTAAACTAAGTGACTACATTACAAAAACCATATGAAAAATACTTTTTTTCCAGTTATTAGCTCATTAGGGAAAGTACCTTCACCTTTTCAGCTAAAGCTTGAGCAGCTGCACGCCCTGGAAGTTGTATTCTCTTATTTGTTTCAGAATAATTTCTTATATCTCTCCAAAGATTTTAATAAAAAAATAATAATAATTTTTATTTATTTATTTATTTACTTATTACTTTTTATAACATTATCCCTCTTAACCCTTTATCGTTACCCCATAAAAAATTCATATGTTGACTGTTGCTTATTAAGTAGCGGAAGAATGAAGCTACTTATTGTTTTCACAATGTCCGTCTGTCTCCTTCATAATTTCCGCATTTTTGAGTTAGAAGGTCGAAATTCGGAATGTAGCTTACTATGTGCATGTACATCTTCACTATTTAGTTTGGTTTTGATTGGCCCACTGGGGTCGGAGTTTCGGGGGCAGAAGTTAGAGGGGACCAAAAGGTCTGCACGCATTTATGCATATAAAGAAGTGAAATTCGGTATACAGATTCCTCTAAGAAAGATCAAGATCACTGTAAAGTTTGGGCCGAATTGTCCCAATTAGAATCGGAATTGTGGGGATGGCGATCACTTGGTCTTTAGAAATTTATGGCAACATATAGGGTGTGATATATCATTCGATCCAAAATAATGAGAAAGGAAAGAATATAGGGTTCTTTTATATTTTCTAAATACAAGGTTCGAGAAAATCAATTTTTGATTAAAAAAATGGGGGGTTAAAAAGTGCAGATGAAGAAATAAAAAAATAGATGAACTCAGAGCTTCCGCTACTTTCCTATACCTTCCTCGGGAGGCTTAATTTCTTGTTATTATTACTAATCATGTAAGGAAATAAATTAACATAAATAATTTATTTTACATGTAATTATTTGTTAATGTATTGTTGGCAAAAAAAAAACTATTTGTGAACCAATATATTTCATTACATAAATTGCTTTATTTCATACAAACGTCATGATAAAGGGTTAGAATGTGAATCATTAGGGCATGCTTCGTAGCTGACGAATAAGACAGGCCCTGGCAGTGAAAAGCACCTGATCTTCTTAGTCGAAACAACAATGTAACCTTCATGGTTTCCAACAAACGAAAAAATATACTGATTGCTAAATTTCAAGATTGAAACAGTGAAGATTACATTGTTGCTTCGACTATAACGGTCAGGTGACTTTTCAGTGCCGGGCCTGTCCAACACCTCCGAAGAGAGAAGTGTTGGCCTGTCTCTTTCGTCGGCTGCGGCATGAATTAATTTCATCAGCCACTGTGGACGCAACATATAAATACGACCAGCCGAAACGGCAAATAGCAGAACCAAATAACAATTCTAACTAATTAGAGGGTACCTCAAATTGTGCCTTAGCGTAATTTTTATGTCAATTGGGTAAGCCGTTTTTCAGATATTAATAACCAGCAAACCAAACTAAAAAAAAAAATCGATTTGTACGGACTCCTCTTATTAAGGCGTATTTTTTTTGTAAATGACATTTTTGGCTCTGATGAGCCGTTTTGGAGTTATTAATGATCCCCCCGACGTGTTTTTTTTATGTTAATTAAAAAAAAATTATTCGTACTTAGAGTGAACCTTAAACTATGTATTGCCATATTTTTTATGTAAATGGGCTAAGCCTTTTTAGAGAAATTAATTTTTTTATAAAATGAAGAAATTACAGAAGCATTCATTTCTCCCACCCAAACACAATAAAAACGACTTGAACGGACTCCTCTCATTGAGACGATCCTCTTTTGAAAAGAAACTGTTTGGCTGTGAAGAGCTGTGAGAAATTAAGGACCCCCCCTCCCCTCCCCCAATAGAAAAAAAAATTTGAATCCATTTCATGACCTTTTGGTAGGGCTGTGAGAATTTCTTTCCGCCATTCCAATTTATTTATTTCTTAGATACATTTGGTAATAATATTATTAATGCATGTAATAGTAAAATATTTATGAATTTAAGTAACTTAAAATAAATTATAAAGCAAATACAAAGTTTGTCAAACTACAGACCAATGAGCCAAGGGCCAAGAAAAGAAAACTTTCATTGTTGGGATGCTTGTTTAAACAAAACGGCGGACAGCGATGTGTCGACCAAAGTGGAACAACGAATGAAGTTTCTCCAACAACGAAGGTGTGAAAGCATCTGCAATGCACCAGAGACTTCAAAGACAGTTCACCGAGTCATGTTTAGCTCGATCTTCCGTATTAGCTTGGTGCCAAAAGTTTGAAGGAGGGGGAGAATGAACCTCATAAGGCAAGGCCAGCAACTGCTGTCCATGATGGCATCTTCGCACGAACAAATGAGCAACTAATAAGGGATAACAGGCGGGTTGGCTTCAATATTAAACATCACCACTGGCAGTGTAGATTTTCCTCCACGATAAGCTGAAATTCAACAAGATCTGTGCCAGATGGGTCCCTAAGCAACTCTCCGAAGATCACAAAACCACCCGGGTAGAAATCTATTCCATGTTGCTGCAGCGACAGAACAGGGAAGGTGACAGCTTCCTAAGGCGTGCTGTGACCACCGACAAGACATGGATTCACCACCAGACTCCTTAAAGCAAGCGTGCGAGATGGAGTGGCGACAGACTGACTCACCACAACCCAAGAAATTCAGTTGACAACGAAAGTGATAGAGACTGTATTCTGGGACATTAAGGGTATCATTCATATCGATTTTCTGGAAGAACGTCGAACCATAAATGCACCCTATTACTGTGAAATTTTGAGGACCTCCCTGAAGCCGGCACTAAGGAAAAAGCGACCAAGACAATACCAGACCACACACAGTCAAACTGACTATGGACACACTGAGGGAACTCAAATGGGAAATCTTTCCACATCTTCCATACTGCCCGGATCTCTCCCTTTTGGAGTATTGAAAGAGTTATTGGGAGGGCAGAGGTTCGGCTCCAATGAGGAAGTGAAAAAGCTGTCCTCACGTGGTTTCGACATCAGCCTCAAGATTTCTATAGAACTGGTATCGAGATGCTCCCAGAACGCTGCAAAAAATGTGTAGAGAAGCAAGGAGAGTTCATTAAGAAATGACTGATGTGTGTGTGATTATGAATTTTCCTGATTTTTATAAAAAATAAAGTCCAGGTCAAATTTGAACGCACCTCGTATATTGCTTTAAAAAGAAAGCAATATAGGCGAGAGGTAAAGCTATGGTGTGTTTCAGGTATTTGTATTCGATATGATACCATGTCTGATCTTGTAATACATTGCCCCACCCACAAGGAGTTATGCCACCCACAAGGAGTTATCCGAATGAGCCATAAGTAGGTATGTATACAGCAAGAGATACATCTGAACACAACTTTATTAAGTTATGGAGCCGAGACGTGCACTCGTTTGTTCCAGCGACGCATTGTTCCAGCCGCAGGTGTAGGTGAGCATACAGGTGGCGAATGTCATCTTGGGGTACGTCTGCCCAGGCCTCGTGAACCTGCTGTATCAGTTCATGGAGACTGCGGGATGATCGTAAATGACGTCCCACCATGTCCCACACGTGCTTAATTGGCGATAGGTCTGAGGACCTTGCGGGCCATGGCAGGCAGTTGACATCATGCAGACATGCCATGCTCATATTTGCCGTGTGAGGTCTGGCATTATCCTCCTGAAAGACTGCGCCCGATATAGTGTGCAGAAAGGGCAGTAATACGGGCTGCAGAATCTCTGTGACGTACCGTGCTGCTGCCAGGGTGCCTTAGATGGTGACTAAAGGCGTTCTGGTATCGTAGCCAATGGCACCCTAGACCATGATCCCGGATGTTGGTCCACGATGGCGATACCGGATGCATTATTCATTGGCTCGTTCCAATGGTCTGCGCCACACCCGTCTGCGTCTGTCGTCGGTGTCCAAACAAAAGCGGGATTCGTCGCTGAAGACCACGGTGACGGGCCATTCCTCTTCCAGCACGACAAAGCAAGATCCATATCCGACTGGTTTGACGAGATGCGGGTTGAAGAACTGGATTGGCACGCCCAGAGTCCTGATCTCAACCCCATCGAACATCTTTGGGACGAATTGGAACGACGTGTGAGATCCAGGATGGTTCGCCCTACATCTGTCCAGGAACTGACCACGACACTCCTCGAGGAATGGAGGTCAATACCTGTGGGCACATACCGTAAACTTGTGGACAGTATGCCATGTAGGGTGGACGCAGTGATAGCAGCTCGGGGTGGTCCTACACACAACTGATTGAAGCTTTATGCGGCTTTACGGTAGAGCTACAGGTGTCCCAACTCCTTTGATCATGTAGTGTCACTAGCACTCCACAGATGGCGCGCGATCTCAGAGACCGTAATCACAACATTTTCGCGAATATCTTCTCATGAAACAAATGACCACTTCTATATTCTTCAATTTTGGACCCTTCTTGAAGTCAGTGTGTCTGAATCCGCGATTACGTGCATAACAGGACATGCGGTCTCAGGGACCGCGCGCCACCAACTTCGTTACTAAAAAAATTTTTCTTTTTATATTATTTTTAATTTTTTTTATTACCTAAACAATTTTTCCAGTTAATTCCCAACATACTTTTTAATTTACAAATATTTTCCTATTTAGAAACTTTTATTTGAAAACAAATATTTGGAGAAATTGCAATATGCAAAGAATGCAAGAAGACTAATACTGTTACTGAATTTCAAGAGCAATAAAACGTATCTATAAATATAATTTTATTTACATTTAACCTCGGTTTATATTAGTTTAGAATAAAATAATTTTAATTTTTTAGTTATTTTGAAAGTAAAAAAACAAAAAAAACAAATAGCATTTTTTATCCACCGAGAAATGATTGCTATCTTTCATTTTTATAATTGTTTACTTTATAAAGGAAACATATATAGAAAGGTTAAAAATAGCGCAAAATAGAAATTTTAAACTATAAATGCCTTTCCTGATTTAATCATGTCTAATTTTGAGGGGAAAAGAAGGGTTTTTAAATTTCTTTCGAAAAGTCGCACTTTTTAGATAATATTGAAAGATTTTTTTTAGGTTTCCCATTAACAATGAGCTAAATTAAGTGACAGATATAAAAAATTCAATTATTTTATTTACGAACATTAAAAACAAGTAGTTTCAAAATGCGGTCTCAGAGACCGCGCTCTACCATCCGTGTTACGAACGGGACCCGCGCCACCTCTGGCGTGCTAGTCATTGGCATAACTTGTCAATTATTGATAATTTCTATGTTTAAAAAAAAACAAACAAAAAATATACTAATGTGGTGTAGAATGTAGGACAATACGAGGGTTGGTCGAAAAGTAATGCTTCCATGGCTGCAACTTTTTCATTTGTTAACCGATTTTCGAAATTCTTTTTGTATCCAAACGCTTTCATTTCTATGGGCTTTGGGCTCTACAGGGAGTGGACTGGTTTAATTTATCATCTCAATGAAAAAAAAAAGATAAATGATACACATGAACAACTTAAATTTAAAAAAAGCACAAATATTAGTTTGGAAATTTTGGAAAAACACAAGTAGAGATTTATCCACTTACAAGAAAAAACGAAAATAGAAGCTAAATATAAATACGAAAACAATGTTTCGAAAATGGATGTTTCATGGAATAGCTAAGCGATTTATTTCCCGTAAATTTCAAAGAGTGTTTAGATGGAAATAATCGTATTACTGTTCGAATCAAATACTAGTAAAATTAAGCAATTCAAACGTTATCTACAAAATTTTGGAGATTGGTCCTTTTTAAATGAGTTTAATAATTCTCATGATGCTTATGAATGTTTCTATGAGATTTTCATGGTTCAGTATGAAAGATTATTTGTTACTCTTGGATCTGAAAAGATTGAAAAGAAAACGAAATCCAAAGCTTTCAAAAAACCCTGCTTTTCTGCAAAAATAAAACGAAAAATTTTAAAGAGGAAACAGAAATAGTTAAGTTACCTTCAGCTTCGTACAGACAAAGCTTGGAATGATTTCCGTCAATATCGGAACAAAGTTAACTCTATAATAAAAAAGGCGAAGGAGGATTTGTATTTGTGTAAATTGAATAATAAATATATATATATATATATGTGCCAAGGATAAATGGAAAATGATTAATCAGATTTTAAATAGAAACGAGCGAAAAGGAAATCAGATTACGAATATAAATTATAATAATAAACTTTTTATCAGGTTGTTGACGCCTTTACCCTGTACTTACAAGATAATCAAGGGAAAAAGACAAATAATTAGAACTTAGATAATAAGTGTGGTTCTACGTTTTTCTGCGAGTATTTTACTTGTCGCGAAATCTTGAATTGTATAAAGAAAACGAATGTAAACACGGCATATGGAATTGGTAATATTTCTATGAAATCGCCGATTTGATTCTGTTGCCTCTTTCAATTATTTATAATTTACTAGCAGAGGCACCCGGCGTTGCCCGAGATAATTCCAGTTGTAGGTTAAACAGAACAACCTCATGAAGTTAAATAATAATTTTGTTTGCAGTAATTCTACAATAGACGAAGCAGTTGTTCAGATGTTTCCCATGCCCGGATAACTTTTTGTCATCTCTGCCCAATACTCATTCATTTCTTCGCTGGCATTTCGATAGATATGAATTATTGTTATAATCCTTCGAAAGATTATTAGAGGACATAACACCATCTGGTTGTTGGTTTGAAGAGTTGAGTTCTTATCGGTTATGTCGCTAACTGTAGCTCGAACGAATGAACTGCCTCCTCTGTCATCTTTCAATCTTTCTCAATAGTCTGCTAACTCTCCATTATCTCCAGTTACGGATCATTACTAAATATTTCCAAGAAAATGTTAACTTCTAAGAAAAACCCGAACAACAGGAATTCTACGTATTGTTACAAATTCAATTTTGTTTTATAATTCTCAGAGGTGGGATGGAACCATCATTCTTAATGAACCTACTTATATTGCACACTTTGCCCGGGACTTTACTTACCCTCTTGTTGTTCTGTCTCAGATTAAAATGTTATCCATCTTCCCCCCCGGGGAGCATCACTGGATACTTTAGACCTATCTTTTAAAATTTCCCTTGCCCTTGACGTAGAAGCTCTTATACCCTCCTGCTCTAGCGAAGCTTTCGTTGTTCAGATGTTTCTACTGCCCGGATAGCTTCTTGTCTTTCTGTTGCAAATTTCACTGATCAATACTCGTTCTTTCTCCTTTTTTGCCAAACACACAAATTTTCGCCAGTCATCCTGGACGTTTTTAGGGAGCTCAAGGGAGACCCGTGTGATTCCTTAGCCTCCTCGATAAACACTGCCTTATCTATGTCCTGTCATTGCATAATCATATTTATGCTCGTTGTTAATAATTCCTTACCCCCTCCCCTATCTAAAAGAAGTTAATATGGTTAATTATGTAGTGCCACACCAGTAAATGTGTTACGTTTGTAGTACCACACGGTAGCCGACGAAAAAGACAGGCAACAAACCAATCTTCATTGTTTCCAACAAACGAAAAGACATCCAAAATGGAAACAATGAAGATGAAATCAACGCACAGCCCAAACCATAAGGCTTAGAAACTTGAAATTTTGTACAGAAATCTTTACAAAATGTAAGTGAGCACTAAGAAGGGATTTTTCAAAATTCAACCCCTAAGGGGGGGGGGTGAAAGTTTGTTAACACATTAACTGGTGTGGCACAAAGCCAACTAGAGAGACAGGCCGGGGCACTAAAAAGTCACATGACCAAAGTAGCTCTAGCAACAATCCAATCTTCATTGTTTCCATCTTGGATGTCTTTTCGTTTGTTGGTGAACTGTTCCATCAAATGGTGAACTGTTTGTAGCTTGGCCATTTCCGGAACAATGTAGCTTGCCATCCTGGAATTGTTCTGTCTTCTGTGTGCTTTAACATGTCTTTTATTTGCTTTTCCGCATGAAAGTGAATATGAGTATGGTAATTTATGATAATGTTTTGATTTGCATGCTTTACATGGTGGAAATATCAACATTCAGTTTTCCTTGTAAGCTACAAACAGTTCACCACGTGATTGTGGGTGATTGGTTGGTCCGATTTTTTTGTTTTGTTTGTTTTTTTATGCTGAACAAGTTTGCAATTGGGTTTTTTTCTCTATCCCTTACGGTTTTTGAGATAAATTTTGAATGTGTCCTAATTTGCATATTTGGGATGATGAAAAGTGCACCATGGGATAGGCCACCCACAACTTCCTATTCATTGGATTCATCAAAATTGACATATCTGCTTCGGTTCAAAAAATAAAAGGGGGGTTCAGACTTTTGTATTCACCCTGTATAGAAGTAAATACAGTGGAATCTTTCCCTCACGTTGTAAATTAGGTAAAATAGTATACATTTATAAGAATCGCCTCGAAGTAGAGGGGGAATCGAAGTAGAGCAATAAGGCAAATCCATAAAATTATAGACCTATCACTATATTGCCTGTTTTCTCACGTCTCTTTGAAAAATTATTAAATGGTAGATTTTTGCTATTTCTGAGCAAAAAGGAACTGATTAACAGCAACCAATTTGCTTATCAAAATGGCAAGGGAACGGCTAACTTATGCTTAAAAATTAAAGATTACGTTTCGGAAGCATTAGATAAATCTATGGCAACAATTTTAATATCTTCAGATATGCAGAAAGCATTTGACAGTGTTCGACAGAAGACACGATCTTCTGCTATGCAAACTTACTTCTTATGGATTTAGGGGCACAATTCTGCAGCTGTTAACCTCTTTTCTAGACAATAGGAAAAATTTTGTTTTGATTAATGGTAGATTGTCTTCGGCCATTTCTTTGGCGATTGGTATCCCTCACGGATCAGCATTGTCCGCAACACTTTTTTTTATTATTTATGAATGATCTGTTTAATTTGACCTATAATAGTGGTAATGTATGCTGATGATGTTAGTCTTCTGTTTAAGTCTAAGAATATCGTAGAGTTAATTGTTTTTAAAGAATGTCGAAGAACGGTTGATAAATAATAAATTAGTGTTAAATGTTGATAAGTCTGCTTTCATGATCTTCCAATTAATAAAGAAGCATGATCACAACTTATTTGAAAATTTTAAGCTAACTCTGAACAATCAAGCGTTGAATAGAAAAAGTGAGTTAAAAGTGGTAGGCTTATGGTTAACCGAAAATTCAAGACGATCAAAACATATACAATATGTCGGTATTGTTAGAAGATGTAGGAATTGCTTAACAACCAAAGTTTGTAGTGCTTTATATTATGCTTTTGTATATCCATATTTTTTGTACGCAAATATTTGTTGGGGAGACTCAATTTCAGTTTTGAATAAGACCCTGTCACAATTGCAAAGAAGATATATGAGAATTACTTATAATCTCGCTTATGCACAAGGTTCTCCAGCAGCATTGTTTGCGAGATCTGGAATTTTGAATCTACATCAGATACACACATATTTATTAGGTATTCACATGCTTAGAGAATTGATTTGTAAACACGAGTGCTTCTCTATGAACAGCGACTTTCATAACTAGGACACAAGACTGAAGAGTAATCTCAGAATAGCAAAAGTTTATAAGGAAATTGGATTGAATAGAATTCCAAATGAAATAAGATTATTAAAGAATTTTGCAGTTTTTAAAACTAGTTTAAAAAAGTGGATTTTATCTAAGATGTAATTGATGTTTCTGTTTTCTTTTTATTAGGTGTACCGTTTTTTATCATGTCCTTCTTCCTTTCTTACTTATTATTTTTTTATTTTTTCCTTTCCTAGGGGCTACCACATAAATAAACGAAAAACACTACTCCACATAGATATTTTATTACAGACTCAGATGTACATTTCGGATTTCAAAAATCCATCATCAGTGAGTGATTTACAGACAATCGACAATCGAACAGTGAAGTATACATTTGTTAGGATGGGACGAAAGCAGCGCTTTCATAAAGCTCATCTAACCAGAATAAATTCCAAATGAAATACACTGAGGTAGTCAAGAAGCCTAACCAACCCAAGCGGTCTTCCATAAAAGTGGTATACAAGAGCGCAAATACCATTAAAAGTTATTTGAGCTCTATAAAGAACAAAATCCCCATAGATGAAAAAGCGGGCGCATACAAATTGAAATGTGCGTCATGTGACCAGTTTTATCTTGGATCCTCGAAACGTGGTGTTAAAAACCGATTAAATGAACACCTTGCCTGCATTAGAAATGCTAAAACAGGAGTATCAGCTTTCGCCGACCATGTACTCAATTTTCGTTTATTTATATGACGGTATCCACAGTTTCGGCTATTTTCCTATTTTTAGGGGCTACCATGTTAAGCATATGCTTTTTGTAGCCACCTTTTTCATTGAAATAAATTTATATTATATTATGTGATTTGAAGAAACTTGTGAATCAGAAAAAAACCACGTCTAAACTCGAGCTGAAGGATGCCATTCGAAAAAGTTGGCAAGAAATCAGCCGTGAATACCGTGCAGCACTTGTAAGCATCAATGCCATTAAGAATGAATGAAGGCGATAATCAAAGCAAAAGGGGGTGCCACAAAGTATTAATTGCTTATTATCGCATATCAAGAACAGATGAAGGGTTAGCATAAAAAAAAAAAACCCACAAGAATCCACACCCACGACGGGATTCGAACCCGCGACTCGAAGTGGAAAACCTACACTCAAGCATTACTATCACGGGGTCCAACAGGAGCCGCCACCGTACAGCGTCCTTCTAATCGAAATAAATCGCTTCAACAACAGAGGTCGCCACCGGATTAGGAATTTCCGATCAATTTAAATTTTTCGAAAAATCTTCTCATTAGAGGTCGCTCTTTCAATAATAGAGTTTCGCTTTCGATTCACGTATACGCAACACGCACGGGATTACGTGGAGCCAGAGAGCAATAATGGAGCGTGGGCTCAAAATGGCAGAGAACGCGTCAACGACAGCAACAACTGGCGAAAAACCAGCGGCCACGAACCCGCTCTCCAAGAAACTCAACAAGATCCTCGAAAGTCGAGTCGAAAATGACAAGGTAAGTCCAAGCCCTTGTAAATCGCGATCCAATCGAACGAATGACACCGCGTTTCAAAATCAAAAATGACACGAATAAACTTAAGATCAGGGGGTTGATGAAGGAAGGGCTTCGTAATGTTTGTTGTTTAATCATTTTTTCAATGAAACAGGAGACGATCGACGCCCTTAAAGCTCTGTCGACTTTCTTCAATGAGAACAACATACGAACTCGGCGCAACTTGCGAGGCGACATCGAGCGAAGGAGCCTGGCCATCAACGAGGAGTTCATCCAATGTTTTAGGCAAGTGACCGAGGTGAGCCTCTATCCCTTTCCAACATATCTAACGTACCTAGTAGATTTCCCATATCCATTCCCTTGTAATGGACCCATGGAACCTCGTTCGAGAAAACATTATCCCTGATCAATTGCTGAGCCACTCATCTAGCCTCACTGTAAATTTAAAGCAACTGAATTACCATTTTTCCAATATGAAACAGTAAAGCTATGTAAAATCTAGTAAAACCACAGAAATGAAAGAATATGATTTCCTAGAGAACAGTCATGTAAAAGCAATGAGGGAGTATCTCGCAGCCTATAGGGCCAGTCAAATGAAAACAAGATTACAGAAATGACAGCAAGAACATACGCGTGGAGGTGCATTGTAGCATATGGGCACATGCGTACACGTTAGGTAATCAAGCGAGTCGTTATGGTCCATAGAAATCTGGTTGTATGCGCTTCACAAAGCAAGACGTGAGATAGAGTAATGGCATTCGTCATCCAAAATGCAAGGAAGGAGGAACAGCGTCCGGTGTTGAAAGGACCTCTTCTCATCGAGTTCACACCTAAGGGCAATACCGTTAATCCAGACTGATAGCAAACTCTGCAGAAGACAATTTTATGAGAAGGGAAACCGTCAACTCGTGGATAGATGGGATTCTTGTCTTAACACCCACGGTGTTTATTTCTAAATTTGTTCAGGTATGTACCAACGCCTTTAAAAATCTCGACTGGCCCTAACATACGATGACTTTGACGTTTGCTTTCGGAGTGGAAACGAAAGCACCAAGTTTCATCCCCTGTCGAGAAAACTCTCTCCTTCCTGTTCATAGCGAGTCAAATGTTGCAGGGACATGGCCATTTGAACTCCAAGTTGTTCCGATGTCAAATGATGCGGGACCCATTGTGCACAGATTTTTTAGTAGTGCAGATGGCTCCTGATAATGGAGTGAACAGTTCCACGACTAAGGCCAGTTTTAGCAACCACGACATCGATTGTCACTCTTCTGTTTTCCTTTAAGACAGCGTCATATTGGCTTTGGAATCATCCGTGACTGCACGTTTTGCTTGTTCAGGTCGTTGATCATCTTGCAATGATGACTGTCCCTCCGAAAACCTCTTGCTCCATGCCGAAACACGAGTGAAGGTTAGACAGTCGTTTCCACAGACGTTCTGCATATGACGATGAATTTCAGAAACAAGCTCCTTCTCATGTCAGAAAACGAATTACTGCTCTCCGTTTCTGTTTCGTTGACTCCATTTTGTTATTTGGACGAAGCGATCGTTCGCAGAGCTTCGAAGCCCGAGCTATTGTTCTTTCTCACGTGATGCAACACTTGCAACCTACTGTTCAATTTGCACGTGGGGTTTTGCAATTGTTGAAAACAAAAACTTACGATCCTACACGTCGTCGGTTTTTTTTTCCCCCCACACAAATTTTTGTTTTCATTTGTACGACCCTTATCAATATTTTTGTTGTGTCGCATGTTTTCACCATTCTGGTATATCTCCATTACACGCATTGTTCACATTTAATGTCATCAAAGCCATGTTTCACAACATAATGATCTAGATCAGTGTTTCTTAAACTATTTGGTCTCACAACCCTTTTCACACTTAAAAATTCTAGACAGTGAATCTTGACCTACAAAAATCTCGATGGAGCTCTGTATCAGCAATGCTGATGAGCAATAGAGTCATAGACTTTGTCTTAGATTCTAATTTAAAACATGGATACATACTTGTACTCCTTCTTGTCACTCTTAATTTCTCTGCATACATAGAATCAACTCTACATCTGAAAAATGCTTAGTGGATTTTGGCCCAGATTCACAAAAGTGTCGTTGACGACTTATCGACAACATTTCGTCGTTACGGCGTCTAACAACGTTCATTGCTATTCACAAAACCTATCGCAAACAAAAATGTCGTTAATTAGCGCCGTTAAATAACTACAGCTCAGACTGTCTAAAATGGTAGAAGGCTTGCACACGACGAAGAAATAAGTCGTATTCTAATGTTTCGATTATCATGACTCAGCATTGATGAAATATCAGTAATCGAATTTATTCTATACTGTGGATATTCTAGGGATGTGATTTTTTCAATCGATCGAGAGGTTCAGTCAATATATAAATGGAAGAGCAAATCAGCGAACTTCTTCAGTCATCCCCCCCACCC
>JAHWFO010047174.1:589637-601811 GCA_023313115.1 Rhysida immarginata | reverse complement strand
AAGAACGCTGTGGCTACAGTCACGGAACCGTGTACGATTTTTCAGTCCCGGAATGACGTCACTTCCTGCTACATGAGGGAAGAGCGGTGCACGGCGGCCACGGGATCGTGATCGAGATTTGTTTCACGGATCTGCGGCCGTGAAAGGCATAGGGGATCATTCAAGTTTTTAGCTACAATAGGGAAATTCATTCGTTGTTTAGCTGTAATAAAATTTGTGATCGTGCAAAGGAATGCAGGAATAATTTCGTTACCCTCATCGTTTATAAACCATTTTCCAGTCATTTTAATTCCTTATTTCTCTATTTAGCAATGGTTAAAAGCGAAGTTCGTCGTTTATGTGTCGTTTTCGTCCTCTTTTTGTGGCCCCTTCAATTGTTCTAGAGTCGCATGTCCACAATTGAACAAAATTTTGCTTAGAATATATCCTTAACAAAGCTTTAAAATTCGTCTTTAAAATCCATCGCACATGTGATTTGAACATTCGACGCGACCGCCGTGCACCGCTCTTCCCTTCACGTAGCAGGAAGTGACGTCATTCCGGGACTGAAAACTCGTACACGGTTCCGTGACTGTAGCCACAGCGTTTCTAGAAAGCATGCTTTTACCATTTTTTTTCGTACTCTGCAACTGTAATTCCTAAGAAGTAAATTGTTGCTTTCGTTTTCGAATTTTGTCCATTTTTCTTACTTCCGCTGTAGTCGGGATTCTTATTGACTGTTTTCAAGCAAACAAAGACGTCATTTCCGTACTCTTGAAACAGACTACTATTCTCTCGTCGGTATGTTTAAGAAGGCTAAAGGTCGATTTCCATTTAGTGTCGGTTTGGCATCTCGTCATGTGCGGCTTCCTTTTTGCTTCAGCATCCTTTTTTGCAATCGTCGCGCCCTGATTGGCATGCGAACACAGTCATTTTCCATTTAGTGACTTTGAACCATTATCCTGAATCTGGTCTGATCAGAATGGTTGATATCCTATTTTCCATCACCTTGAGAGAGCGACAATTGTTTGCAGTTACTCGACGAATCAGAGAAATTTTTATAACCTGTTTATTAATAAATTCACGAGGGGAAAGTCACGAGAACCCGTGTCAGTAAACAGCAGCTACGGCAGCCATGATTCTCCATCTGAATCGGCAAAGACAACTACCCAGAATCCATAGCGAAGTAGACTGCACCTCATTGGCTAAATCAAAAAGACGCCTAAAAATCTAGCTATGCCAGATCTTGAAAAGACGCATGACTGACGCTGAACAGATGCAGACGCTTAACAGACGCTAACTGGAAAACGAGTGCGTTTTTTAAAAATTCCATAAAAAGACGCAGACTCTTAACAAACGCCAAAGCGACGCTAAATGGAAACCGGCCTTAACGACGCGTATTGTGAATTGCATTTAAGACAAATCGTAAAACTGCAAAATTTACCGACGTCGTTAATAACGACATTTTTGTGAATCCGGGCCATTGTCTGGAAATTTTTTGCTCAAAGGACAGAACTAAACACCCCGACGTTATTTCTTCTTCAATCCATTCAAGTTGTCTATTTTGCATAATTTCAGCAACTGGATTCAATTTATCAAGACATCACGGCAATGAACGTATGCTGCAAAGACATGACGGATCGACTCAACACGACTAAATCTCAAACTCAAGATCTTATCAGTCAAACTACAAAACTACAAGCTGAGAGGTAACAAAATTTATTGGTCAGCAGACTAACATCTATGCACTCAAAATATTAAGTTAGAATTTAAAATATAACTTTGTGTTGCACCGACGTAGCCAGAGACTACAGATTCGACAAGAAGTTGCGTCGGCGTTTCTCAAGACGTTTCAGTTACAGCCAGAAGAAGTCAAGGCACTCAGGGGCACGAGAGAAGGAGGACTCTCCGAGAAATTTTTCTCTGCCATGGCCCGAGTGAAGCAAATCCACAATGATTGTAAAGTGCTGTTGCGTACAAATCAACAAACTGCTGGGTAATCATTAAATAAGTTCAAATATGATGACGTATCATGTTAATATAATTTATTATTAAAACGGATGAAAATTATAACTTTAATCAGTCTTGAAATAATGGAGTCAATGGCCCTCCACATGGAAGCTGCATACGAGAGACTTTATCGTTGGACTCAAGGTATCGATACGTTGTTACCGTCAAACAGTTTTATGTTATTATAAAATAAGCATTCTCTTAAGAAAACTTACCATTCTCGTAGGTGAATGCCGTTTGTTGAATACCGATTCGCCCGACATCACGCCCATGCTTTGCGAAGCCATCGAAAATCTTCAAGACAGACCAGTGCTCTTCAAGTAAGCTGTAACCAAACAAAAGAATTAATTATTTATAATGTCTATCACATGCTTCAAATTTAGTTTCGTCTTTTGTTTACTAAAAAGATATTCGTTGGACGAGTTTTCAACAGCAAGAAGAGCTGCTGTGGTCCGAGCATTCATCGATGCCCTCACAAGAGGAGGTTTGTAATAATTAAACCGTAAAAATAATTATAAATTATATTTTAAGGAGTGTTCAAAAAGTAATGCACCACAATCTACTTACGACAACGAACATCAGTTGAAATTTCGAGGAGTCCTAGTTTGAACATTCCGCCTCTGCTGTGCGAAGTTGCAACCTCCTCTGCCAGGTGGCAGCGCGATAGCGAATGTTAAAATGGCGTATATCATGCTGCAAGTTAGAAGTAGGGTTTTGTGATCAAATTTCTCATTTCTGGGGGAGAAAGTGTCGTAAATATCTGTAAAGGGCAGTTCGCATCCAGCAACTTTGCGACATGAAGCGTGTTCCTAAATCCAGGCATTATCTAGGTGTCAAAAAGCCGCACGTGTTAAAATGCGCAGCTGTTCACATTCAACGGGAACAAAGCGGGGAGCCAGGCAAACTTCCTTCTTTTCAGCCATCATTTACCCGCCCTCCCCGCTGATACAGCATGATATAGCCGACCTGACTGGCAGAAGTGGATTAGAAACAGTTGCTAAGGATCCTGGGACTGGAGAGATGTTCACTCATAACTGATTGGCTGCGCATTCAGCGTGACTTCTGAAAATTCCAACATTGTTGGAACTCCAAAGTCCTCGCCCTTGTCGCCTCTAGGCCGCTTTCCACCACGAATTCGCTGAATGTGAAACATCTACGTCAACCACAATCGCATTCAATGCACTAGATACGACGAATTCGGCGCGAAGTTGCTGAATGTGAACCACCCTTAAGCCGTTTGTATAATGTGGAATATGAGTGGATGGGTAAAATGAATGAAGTCTGCCAGTGGAATGGCCGATATCGCCGAATTGGTGCATACAGGTTGTCCCTCCACAGCTGCGACTCCAGTGACGAAGCAGCGTGTTGATGAACTAATTCGGAAGAATAGACACATTACAGTCCAACGGTTGAGTGAAAACTTGTCCATCAGTGTAGGGAGTATTCAGCACATCATCGATGAACTTTGGTAATCCAAAAAGGTGCGCAAAATGGATTCCCAAAGAGCTCACACGAGACCAAAGAGAATCAAGGAAAACCATTTCTTCTGAAATGTTGCTACAAGTCAAATGTGAAATGGGATGACTTCTTTTCCCATATCGTCATCGCCGATGAAACGTGGGTTCACCACTTTTGAACCTGATGCAAAGCGAAAGTCAATGGAGAGGCACACCATACAAGAAAAAAGGTCAAATTGGTTTTATTTTGGGACTGTTGGATATGATCGCTATACTGCAAAGACTGAAGAAGTGTTTCCGACCTATTCGGCCTGAGGAGAACCCCTGCGAAATCCTGCTTCAGCACGAGAATGCAAGGCCCCACACCATTTTGCAGTCTCGAGAAGCGATCATAAAACTCATCCATCCAATAGTCCTCATTTAGCACCATCGGACTGCTACGTGTTCATACTTTTTTTCATAAAAGAAGTACTTGACCTTAATTCGGATCTGATTAGAAACCAATCAGATGCAAGCACTGGTGATTCATTACTTTCTCCTGGTACCTGTACGGTAGACACTTCAATAGAATCACACTTTCCTCAACATTAAAGCCAAATTTTATTATTGGCTTCGTCTTCAGACAAGTCAGTAAAGAGGGCATTGCCGTCCATTTTAGCTTAACCGACGCATGCATTATCGTCTTCAATATCGTGTACGCTATGAAAAAATTGTTGCAGGAGCAAGAAGGTTTACACGCTCTTCTGGAATGTTGGCATAAAGCCAAGAAAAATAGTTTTTGAAAAATAGTCAGTAGAACTGATGTTTTGGAAATGCGATGCTCAAATTGTGGTGCATTACTTTTTGAACGCTTCTCTGCGCGATTTGTCTTTTTTGTAACGTGCAACATTATTTTATTAAGGTCCAGGCAAAAATCCTCGTCCTATCGAACTGCATTCCCACGACCCACTCCGTTACGTCGGTGACATGCTGGCCTGGCTGCACCAAACGACAGCAACAGAGAAAGAGCACTTGGAAGCATTTCTTAAAAGATGCAAAAAAACTTGTAAGAAACTAACTTGCGTCTTTATTACTTCCTTTTCATATACATTGTTAATAAGCAACGTTAAATATTTAACTAGCTGTCGAAGACTTGATAACCGATGCACTTGCACACATAATGGAAGGCGTTTGTCGCCCTCTTAAAGTCCGAATCGAACAAGTGGTCATATCTGAACCAGGAGCGGTGATGCTGTACAAGCTGACGAATCTCATCAAGTTTTATCATCATACCATAAAGTTAGCGGACTGATTATCGGGAAATTATTTTTCTTTTCTTTATTCATTGTTCACGTAGAGATTTAATATATAGGGCTAGCCTAAATGATTCATCGGGCTTCAAAGCACTCTTTATTTACAAGTATACGACGTACAAAGATGGGCGTGACATGAAAAGATGCACACACTCATCCTACAAATGTTCAATGTGTGCGCCTTTGGTCACCCGGCACACATCCAAACGGTAATCCAGTTTCGTCCATACATTCACTAACATGTTTCCGTCAAAGTCCGTCACAGCAGCAGTGATGCATTCCTGCAGTCCTTGCAGCGTTGTTGGCATTGGGGATACATAAACTTTGTCCTTCACGTAACCCCACAGGAAGAAATCTGCAACATATCAATGAAGAAAAAGGGGTCATACAGCTTTGTTTTGGATATGGCACAGAAGACTTTCACTTTTGGCGAATCCCTTACCAGCTCCACACGAACATGCGGCAATTCAGTACCCCACACTCTCACATTGTGACAAGTCACCTTTCCCAACAGACGGAAAGTCGCCTCGTCGCTGAATATCAATGTCCCCTCAAAGTACTTGCTGCATTCAGGTACAAAACTCCAATCGGTGGGCATAATCTTCCGGAGTCAGGTGTTGTAACAGAAACTGCCGCAAAACATTCAACTCAGTTTTCTGCGGAATGCCCAGTTCACGGCTTGCACGAATGTTTGATTTTTGTGGCTGCACATAACGCCACGATTTCCTCTGAGACACACGGACGCCCCGTGCATTTTCTTTTACACAGACGACCAGTATCACAAAACTGGTAAAACCAACGCAAAATGCTCTAGTGACCAGGGCTTTTTCCATACTTAAGTACAAATGCATGCTGAACACTCGTAACCGGCGAACACTTCCCATATTCTAACACACAAACATTCTTCTCTTGCGTTTCCGGCATCTTGTAGAGTGCCGTCACAGGCCTGCCATCTAGCATGCATGCTTTTTATACTTGATGAGTGCATCATTTATCTTTTCATGTATCACCCGTCTTTGTATGTCATATACTTGTAAATAAACAGTGCTTTGAAACCCAATGTATCACTTAGGCTAATCCAATATTTCCGTTTTGTTTTCTTAACGAAGACAAGCTTTACCTATCGAGGAAGCAATGTTACTGCGAACTTTAGAAGAAATGCACGTCTTAGGCCATAAAATGTTCCTTAACAGCTTGAATTGCCATAGCACAAAACTTATGGAGAAGGTACGCACCGTAAACACCATTGCTCTCGTCTTGCAACGTAATTGCTCTGAATACAGAAGTCGTTTATTTTAGATCGAATTACCAGCACCCGATTTGGCCCCTACAGAAGCAGTTGGGAAAACCATGGGTTTGTTACGAGAGGTCCTTGCATGTCACGATTCTTCCATGATCTCCACAGACGACAAGAAAAAGGATTACACTCAAGTAAGGCCTACTCTTTAACACGCGCATTCCCAATAACTTCAGTGCTGTAATGTTCTCTTTGTGTAATTCCTTTTTGCTAGATTCTAGCATGCATCATTGATCCGCTAATTCAGATCTGTACGATATCCGCTTCCAATTTAACGGTAGTCGACATGGCTGCGTACATGCTCAACTGCCTCCATTTCATGCACAATATGGTCTCCCTCTTTGAATTTACTGATCATCGACTGGAAATGTTGCAAGCTCAGGTGAGTGGGTTTTATTTATTCTAGATTAAGCTACGGTTTCCTCTGATAGCAATACCGCCACATAAGACGAGGTGCTGGTTGCGCTTCTCGTTGACAAGTGGCAGCACAAGTCCATAAATAAGTAAATTCAGCATTGGGGACTAAGAAAATACTGCTATTGTGATCACGTGTTGTGTTGTGTGCGATTTTATGGACAACGAGAATGAGCATATTCTAGCAACAAGCAATCTGAGGGAGAACGTTAGGCAAAAGGTGATCTGATCTGTGGCGAGAAAAAAACTGGATGCTCCACCACAACAATGCACCCTCTCACCAAGCTCTTCTCACACATGAGTTTCTTGCGAAAGACAACATGATATCGCTTCTGCGCCCACCCTACTGGCCAGATTTGGCCCCAGCACGCTTTGTCCTCTTTCCGAAAATGAAGATCCAGTTGAAAAGGTCGCAGTTTTGGTACAATTGAGCAGATCCAGTGCGAATCGCAGAAGGTGCTTGACTCGTTTCAACAAAAAGACTTCCAGAACACATTTCTGAAGTGGCAGGAATGCTGGACTCGTATGGCTTCGCAAGGTGACTATTTTGAAGAGGACACTGTACAAACCATTAGCTACAACACACTTTTCACATCAGTTGTACAGCTGTGTAAACTGTCGGCAAACGCTTCTTTTGATATCGCTCGAAGCACCGTTGTCACGTGTTGTCGGATCTCTGCAATGTCGGCAAAGCTTAGACCTTTCAGGATTCCGTTGAGGCGGGGAAACAAGCAGAAGTCTGCAGGTGCCAGATCTGGAGAATATGGTGGATTTTTAAGAACTGTCACCTGGAGTGTAGCAGCTTAACCGAACGGGCTCATTCTCGAAATCTTCCTTTCCATTACTAAAGCCACTCACTGCTTCCACTTTCACTGCGTCTCCCTTGCCATTTGCCTAATTTGAAGCAAAACTTGATGTCGACGCATGGCTCCATTTTGCAGTGACACGCCTTCTCACACAGATTGCATTAAATTGGTCGCCGCGCACATTTCCGTGATTTGGATGCTAGGGAGTACTAGTTGCCATGTCTCTCACTGCGTCTGCGTGAACACAACATTCTAACCAGCGCAGTTGTTCAATATGGGACCATTCGCTGAACGCACCTTGTTAAGAAATACTTCAGGAACTTTTTGATCGCATCTCATCTTGGAAACAGTATCGTGGTCATATTATGACCGCTATAGGGCGGTACCGCTATCATAAGAAACCGTAGCTTTAGGAATGTAATAATTGAAAATAATTTTCCTATCTTAACTAAACTTTTTTCTCTGTAGATGGATGCCCATTTGGACACGTTAATCAGCGAGCAAGTTTCTTATATACTAGTCGGAACTGGGCTCAATATTCTATACGCAACAATCCAGCAGTACAACCCTTCACAGGGACAGCTGTCAACGATTCCTGGGATGGATTCTCAGGCTCTTAAAACAGCAATGGTATCTATACTCCGTCCAATTAAATTTCCAATTTATATTGTTAGACATTCTTAAATATTTACCCATGATTAAGGCATAGTACAAATATAGCATTACCGAGTCTTAACCGAGCTGTAAACGCGGTTAGGTAATCGAAGCAGCTGCACAGTTCTGCTTGATCGGAATCAAGAGTTAACCACGGTTAATAAACTGTGATTAAGGCGTAGTGCGAACATAACATTAGTCCAGCCATCCTCAAGGTCAGTTCATGTTCTACCCTATGCTGTACATGAAGCCTCCTCACTTGTATTCATTGCGTGTGCTTGCTTTTTCGCTATATGCCTCCATCAGTTTCTTCAAGAAGGACCACACAGAGAACTCTCCATTTCATCACATTAGATATCCTGACATTTTTTTTTTTTTTTTCATTTCAGTCCAAATTTGATAATTACCTGTCATTCCCTGACAATCTAACTCTCCCACAGAGCAGGTTGCTCCAAAGTGTTGGGCTCAGGTTCGTTACAAAATTTGAGTGTTGATTGATTGAGATTTTACTTTGCTTACAATCATCCTTTTCTGTCTTTAGGCAAACTCTACAAAAACGGTCAATGGAGTTGCTATCCAGTGCTTACAAATTGATATACGATGCAGTCTCGAATTCAGCAAGTGGCTATGCAGACGTTTCCACCCTCATGCCACGGACTCACGAACAAATTGAGCAGCTGCTCAAATGAATGTTTTGAAGGAAATTTCTTTTATTAACTTAAGTATTCGTTAGTAACGGGGTTAAAATCAAAATTGTTATTTATTTTTTTGTTGTTGTTGTAAATAATAATTGCTTAACGTCTTGTAAAATAGTTGGTAAGTTAATAATATATCAAAATATAAATTAGGAACTGGGATTGTTTTCAAAACATTACAATGACACGTCTTTATTTTGATACACATGGCTGAATTTCAACGGACTCTTTTGTAATGAAGTCAAGTCCACTTGTGCTTTTAGTTTTACAATGTGCATGCAAAAAGTTCGGTGAATGGTGCCATAGTTGAACAACTGCGCTATTTAGGATGTTGCACTCATGCAGACGCAGTGAAAGAGATATAGCAATCCCATAGCGTCCGAATCACGACAATTAAAACGAAGTGTGCGCTACGATCAATTTAAGTCGATCCGTGTGAGAAGGCGTGTCATTGCGAAATGGACCAACACGTCAACATCAAGATTTGCTTCAATTAGGCAAAACGGCGATGAAGACAAGAAATTTTATGAAAATGCTTGCACGTTATTAAAACGCTTTAAAGACGGTAAGGAAGATGTCGACAATTAGCCGCGTTCGGGTCGACCATCAACAAGCACAACCCCAGAGAGTTCTTGAACATCCTCCATATTTTCCAGATCTGGCACCTGCAGACTTCTTCTTGTTTCCCCGCCTCAAAGAAATCCTGAAAGATCTAAGCTTTGCTGACATTGCGGAGATTCAACAACAAGTGACAACAGTTCTTCGAGCGATACTGAAAGAAGTGTTTGCTGACAGTTTCCAGCAGCTGTAAAACTGATGTCAAATGTGTGTTGTAGCTAATGGCGATTACTTTGAATGCCAGTAAAGGTATTTTGTTTGCATCTCTCGTTTCCTTTAGTTTATGAGACCATTCACCGAGCTTTTTTATGCACTTGTAATACATAAGAGCTTGAATCCATGTTTGGTGTAATACTCGTACTTCTCATTTATAAAAAATTCCAACGTTTTCTTTTCCAAGAAGCCCATCTTGAGATTTTATTGGAAGAAGTTTCCTCAGTAGAATTGTCCATACATGGAAGCTAATGTTAATAATCATTGCATCAAGCAACTAATCACCTAATGCTCTGTCTAGAAAGTCCGACACAGCTTTAGATTTTTAAAATATTTCAAGTATAGATATGTCTAGCAGGTACATAGAATACGAGAGGCAGTCAAAAAGTTAACGGAATACCTCAACAGAATGGCGAATGAGTGATAAGATAGCGATCCCACTTTTGTGGAAGGAAGAACAGCATCTCTGCTTGTAGGTGGAATAAGGCTTGACAGGTTTGCAAGTGTGCCTTTTCGTTACTATTCAGTTGCTATCAACCCTGCAGCAAGTTTACGGAGATGCTGCGCTGACATCTGGCAGGAACAGTGGTTTCTGCATCACAATAACGTACCAAGTCACACATCGCTTGTTGTGCAGATAAAAACATTCCTGTCATCCCCCGCTATCGTACTCTCTGGAGCTCGCTCCTTGTGAGTTTTGGTTGTTCCCGACTCTGAAAACGGGGGTCAAGGGGACGCATTTCGCAACCATAAAGGACATCGAGTCTATGCAATGGACAAGCTCTGGAAGATTCCACAAGAAGCCTTTCACAAAGCTTCCGAGAATGGCAGATTTGATGGAGCAACTGTATGCGTTTCCATATGTCCTACCATTAGAGTGCTCTACCGTCATTACAGGAACTTTTTGATTGCTCCTCATATAATGTTTTAGGAAAAAAACTTATTACAGAAGGTCATTCACATTTTATGGATACGATATTAAAATCACTTTTACATGCATGCAAATTTATCTGTATGAATAGGAATTATGGGTAAGAAACGTCTAGCGAAAGTGGATCGTTGATTAGAAGGGAACGTCACCGCCCTTTCCGAGGAGAATTACTTGTACAGTCAATAGCATGTACAACATTGTAAACAAATAGGTGTTGCCATTTCTGAAAAAGGGGTCTTCAAAATACAATTCCCGTGGTAAAGCTCGATGCGCAGAAAGAATGGATCGACTGCTGGGTCCGAAAGTGAGGATCGCGGAGGTCATTCGAAGAGAACAAAAATTAGTCTGCGTCGACAATCCCCCAATGAAACCAGGAATACCACCCGCAACAGTAAACAAAATTATCAACAGAGATTTTGATCTCCGTAAAGCTGAGAAGCTGAAATTCATCAGCTCTTGCCTCGTCACAACGCTGAAAGGAAGGCGACGCCAGATTTCTTGGCTCAGCTGCAGACCGGGATACCACCAGTTCCCTTTAACCACATCCCTAACAAATCACCTGATCCTGCCCCGATAGATTTCAGGGCTTTCGGGATGTTCAAGAGAGCCTCGGGAAGCAACGGTGCAGAACGTTGACTGGCCTTTGGAAAGCTGGGCAGGAAGAATGGGACAAATTAGACCTTGCAGACATCCGAAACAGCCTTGTATCCTGGAAATACCTTGTCGGGCTATTGTCTAGAACCAGGGGAATTGGATAGAATATGACAGGAGAAATAAATATGGATTGTTAGACTAAAATTCAAAAAAATCTTTTCCATAAAGTGTGAATGACCTTTTATAGTAATTCTGGAAAGTAATCTGCTGCTTTCTGAGTAATATCTGTTGGTATGTGAACTAACTGATTGAATAAACGCCAACAGGAAGTAGTTTTTATCTAATGATTCAAACAGCAGTTCCTTCACTGATTCGTACAAAATTGTCATCTCAAACAATGACGAGAATGATTCATATAAAATTAATGTTGACTATGTTAATGAGCTGAAAGGGGCTTACAGAGAAAAATCCTTTTTGGAGAGACTTCCGAGGTTTCGCCTGCCTTCGCACAGGAGCAAGCATCGTCTGCGAAGGAAATAGTTTGAGAGAGAAAGCCTTCCAATTGTAAGGCTAAGGTTCTTTCCCGCATTGTTCACGCTCAGTTCATTCAAATAAGCCGTTGCAATATGTTATTTCATATTGAGAATTGGTAAACCATTTTTTTAATGTTAAATAAAAAGCAATGAATGCAGCTACGCTTGTTTCGGTTTCTCCAGTTTCGGTTATTACTCTCGCGAGAACGAGAAAAGGCGATGGAAAATAAAAATCCCAATGAATTATTTTTAACTGATTAATTTGAAAAATATTTGAATATTATTTTTAAGATAATTAGAATAATTGCTAAACGTCTTTTTTTTTTAATTTTAATTTCAATGCAACGGTGGGTGGTGAATTCGCGAACTTTTATCGCATTCAAAACAAAAAGAAGGCATTCTCGTTGTTTGAAAACGAATATGAAACCTAGGCTGGGATTCGCGAACTTTTTTTTTTCTACCTTATTATAAAGAGCTTTATACCCTTATGCAATGGTAGCCTATGATGTTTAGCCACATGCAAAATTTAAAAAAATAATTTTGTGAAAAATAAATAGAAACAAGTGAGAAAAAAAAAATTTTCAAAAACAACGCTTATTCAAAATAGGTACACAAAGCACCATCTCTTGAGCAAACAAACAAACATAAGCCAATTCTATTTCATATTAGTCCCCCCCCCCC
>JAHWFO010047174.1:567618-586227 GCA_023313115.1 Rhysida immarginata | reverse complement strand
GTGGGTCTGTGTGTGGATCTGTGTGTACGTTTTTTATACAAATCTACAGTTTTATTCCGATCTTGATAAAATTTCGCATACATGACCTTTAAAGCATGAGGAAGGTCACTGTCTACCTCAGATTTCGGAAAAATAATAAATATCGATAAAAAATCGATATTCATGGTTATGGCAAGGCATATTAATGAGAAATATCTCATGACCAACAATGCAAGGCAAAGTTGGTACAACAATAGGTATCAACAATGGTATCAGCACGCAATTCACAAACACACTGCATGAACCAACAATATATATCTCATGACTAACAATGAAAGGAAAAGTTTGTGCAAGTGTAATTATCCCGGGCAACGCCGGGTACCTCTTCTAGTCTTACATAAAAGAAAACCATTATAAAAATGAATAATAGCAAAATTATTTTATTCAAAACTAGTATAAACGGGGGTCAAATATATATGAAATTATATTTATAGAAGAGTTTATCGCTCTTGAAATTCAGAAAACAGCATTAGTATACTTGCATTATAATTTGCGTTTCGCTCCAAATATTTGTTTTCAAATAAAAGTTTCTAAGTAGAAAAATATTAATAAACAAAAAATGTATTGGAAATTAACTGGAGAATATGTTTAGGAAATAAAAAATTAAAAAGACGCATAAAAAATGACTTTTACATCAATTTGTTTTAGTAACGAAGATGGTGGCGCGCGGTCTCTGAGACCGCACGTCCTATATTTGTGAATCTAGGGAAGAAATCGTGGATTATGACATACTAACTTCTAGAAGGGTCCAAGTTGAGAGAATACAGAAGTGGTCATTTTAATTCATAAGAAGATATTCACAAAAATGTAGTGATGCGGTCCCTGAGACCGCGCACCATCTTTGGAGTGTTAACTTGTTGATCTTGGTGGCGGCATTTTTATTTCTGTTCATATCTCAGTTAGCGTTCAAATTCGGACCCATGTTCATATCAATTTTTTTGCTTAGAATCCCCTAAAAGTTTGTAAAAGTAGAGATGCGCCATAAATATAGCAAAATTAAACTTGAGTCGTTTCTGATTAGAGAAATTTTCAGCGCCGTTTTCATAATTTTATGACGTTTAGATTAATAATAACCACGTATTTTCCTCTTTTATGTAGTTTTCAATGTGAGAAACGTTCGCGAATTCACTACTCACCATTGCATTGGCACTGAGGGAAAAATGGGGATTTAGCATGGGAAAACTTAAAAATTAATTTCGTGAAAAATAAAGAGAAAAAAATTACAACAATTGCTTGAAATTTATTCAGCGAAGGGAAAAGATACTTTTCAATTACTTGTATAATTATAAAATATTTATTGAAGTTTTCGCTGCAATGTTTATAAAGTTCTTATTACAGGTCTGTTAAGCTTGGATTTAACTGAAATTTAAATATGTTGTTACGCATCTCTCCTACTATTATATGGCGTAGTAATTCGTACTAATGGGCATTAGCTAACGAGATATAATCATTTAAATTTAGCTATGTAGGTTATTGAGGTAATTTACAAATTCAGAGACTATGACATTCAAGTAGTCAATGTGGTCATGTGAGTAAGTCGATAGATTCTAATAGTTAAAGGTCCCGGTTTCAAATCCTGCTCGTTTCCCAAATTCATTTAATTTAAGGAACAGTGTAGCTTGCCATCCTGTAATTGTTCTGTCTTGTGCATGCTTACAAATTCTTTTTATTTGCTTTTCCTCACGAAAGTGAATGTTATTGTGGGGTAATTTTTGGTAATTTCTTGATTTGCATGTTGATCATTCAAATGCCTTTGTGAAGTACATAGGGAGGTAACTAATAAATTCAACATGTGATTGTTGGTGATCCGTTCATCGAATTTTGAAATTTTTTTTTTGTTTTTTTTTTTTCGGAATTCCATGCTGAACAAGTCTTTAATTAGAATTTTTCGTGTATCTGTTACGGTTTTTAAGATCGAATTTGAATGTGCCCTAATTT
Source organism: Rhysida immarginata (assembly GCA_023313115.1). NCBI lineage: Eukaryota > Metazoa > Arthropoda > Chilopoda > Scolopendromorpha > Scolopendridae > Rhysida > Rhysida immarginata. Next base: position 584,250 of record JAHWFO010047174.1, on the reverse strand, counting down.
GCATATTTGAGATGATGAAATGTGCATCATGAGATACACCACCCACAACTTCCTATTCATTAAAATCGACATATCTGCTTCGGTTACGAAAATAAAAGGAAGACGGGCTCATTTATTTTTGTATAAATAAGTTGTTACCTTTCTCAAATGTAATATATGCAAAAAATTATAAAAATATGTTTTTAATAATTAATATTAGTTTCATATATAATTTATTCAAAAACATGTTTAAAAAAATTAAATTAAATGAAAGAAGCGCATTTGAACCCAGAACCTTTAGCATTGGGATCTATCGACTTACCCACATGACCACGTTGACTACTTGAATGTTACGCTCTCTGAATTTGTAAATATACATCAAAAGCCAACATAACTAACTTTAAATGATTATATCTCGTAAACTAATGCCCATTAGCATGAGTTAATATGCCATATAATAGTGGGAGGGGTGTGTAGCAACATATTTAAATTTCAGTTAAATCCAAGCTTAACAGACCTAGTCCTCCCCTTGTTGGAGAAAATTTTAACTAAACTAAATTTCTAAAATTTATGAAAATGCCTAAAATTACTGAATTTTGTCGAACTGGTTTTTTATTTATTAGTTATATTTCTGAATATTAAAATTTCAAAATCCGTGTCTAGCAGAATTTTCGTAGGCTTGATAAGCGATGTCTGCAAAAAGTTCTTCATTTAAAACTTTATAAATGTTCTGAATATTTCCAAGAACTAAGAACGTTTAAATTGTTATTATAGTTTTTCTGCATTTATTTCTCACCATATTAATTTTTAAACGTTCCGAAACTGAAATGCAAATGAAGAAAACCCTTTGCCATTAAGAAAACTTTATTAAGAAATGAATAGATGGGCAATTTTTGTTAAGCTTTAGAAGTTAATAAATGTAAATAAGTCACTTTTCCTCTTTGGTTTCCTGCTTGCCCACAAACAAAGGAAGGAGGAGAGCTATCAGTCCTCTGCAATTTACACAAGAATTATTCTCCAAACTACCTGTTCCAGCTAGTAGACCTTACCTTGTGAAAACAGCCTATATTTAGTGAGCAGAGATTTGGTTTTTTATCCCACCCATGTGTCTAAAGGTGAGCAATTTCCCAAGGATCTAACAGGGAAAGGGAGGAAATACTTAAAGAGTTGAAGATTTGAACTGTTATAGTTAACTGCAGTTGTAAATAATGTTTTATGGTATCTGATCATTGTCTTAGCTAGAAGTTGCCTTGGATGAAAGTTTGACCCACATTCTAGGTAGTCAATCTTTGGTTAAGGAATATGGGTGGGTGTGATTGAGTGCAATGGTGCATAACCATTCTCTTCCTTTTATTAATTTATTTATGAACTCCAAAGTAGTTTGTTTCACTTATTACTTTATGAACCTTTCAACCACAGACGTTTAGTACATAAATTTTTCAAGTGATCCAGACTTCCCCTCTTTGGTCCAACCCAATCATTATCAACTGTTCAGTGGTTGGAGATTTTATAGTCTTTGAAGTCAACCTTTAAGAACCCTTAATCAAAAATAGAGAGTTGTAATCTACAGGAAATAGCATTGAAATTGGTTAATTTTATGTTTTTTGAAGAAAAAGTTAGTTTACCTTAAAGGCAGATGAAAAGTATGAGAAGATAGTTCCCCTCTTTGCTGTTAGTTTGTTGAAGAAAACATTGTAAAATATTTGTAAAAATTTATTTAAAATTTTTTAAAAACTCGTATAAATATGATCATATACAATTTTTTACAAAAGAAGATTCAATTGTTTATTTCTTCTTCAAAGTGGCTTCTCTTTGAAGCATGTTGGAACATTCTCAATATCTTTTAGCTTTAATGCTCTTAAAGATTAGAATTGAAAATTTGCACAGTATAATAAACATGATAGCTTATTATTATTATTACATCTTCTGTTTAATGGGCCTTTGAAGTTGGCAGCACCTGATTAAAAAAATTCCATGGCTGCAAAGGTTTCTCTTTTGATGATCCACTAGGCAGCTCGGCATTCAAAACGGGAGGCAGTTTCTAGGTGAAAACTCATATTTTTATTTCTTCATCGACACCTATGAACGTTGACTAAAGTCTTGCAGGTTTTGCACTTGACGTAGCAGCACCAGTAATATTTGCAGTGGCAACGTTCGATTTTCTCCACCACGTGCGTTTGGTAGCCCCGACCACAACACATGGAGTCGCAACCGCCGTGATCATCCGAAGTTGCATTACAATAACTGAAAAAAGAAAAAAAGACAATTAATAAAAATATTTTTATTTATTTATTTATTACAGCGTAGATTCCACGTCAGAATGAGCACGGCTACATTAAATGAAAATCATATAAAACAATGTCAATACGTTTTTTACCAAGCGGCTCGGTGGTCGATAGCGTTAAGGCGCAGGTCCTAAAGCAGCAACTAGTCGCGTGTTCGAATCCCGGTAAGGGCTTGGATGGTTGTGTTTTTGCCATTACTAACAAGTTTGGAAGACCAAGCGAAACTTGGTTGGTTAAATTTTCAATCGATCCAATGATTATTTAACATCCTCGCCACCGAAAAGGTAAGAGAGAGTAGATAAGACCACATTTACAATCACTATAAGAATGAATAATCATCAAAATCATTTTTCAGAAATATTAAAAAATCGCATCAAGGGCTGAAACGAAGAATGATGATAATAATAAAATCCCAAAATTACAGAATTATGGTCGAGGCACCGTAAAAAGTATTGTATAGAATATAAGTATAGAATCAATAAACGCTCTTGCAAATTTAAAATCTGTATTCGCGAAAGAGGACGTCATTTCCAACATCTGATAATAACAGCCAACATTTCAACTTTCAACTCTGTGATACTTTCATTTAAATTCTCAAATTCGTACTTTTATAGGCAGCTAAACTTTGATGTGCGCGACTTTAAACTCACCCTATGTTAATATTTTGTGTTAAGGATGTTAAGTTTTTATAAATTTTTAATATAGTTTAATCCATCTTAATATAAATGCCAAACCTATAACAATGAAAAAATCATAATAAAAAGATTAAACAGAGTATAAAAAAACCCGACTTTGATGAAACTTTCACTATCGTTTAGCCATAATCAGTCCATATCTTGAAAACTACTGAACCGATTTTAATGAAACTTGGACTGTTCCCTAAGTTGAAAGATACTTAATCCAATGAAAAAAGAATTTTTGCAATTCGATTTCTAGTTTCTGAGAAATGCTTGGACAAACATACATACATATTATTGAAATTTGGCATACCTGTTTAGAAGCCCACATAGACTAACATATACGAATACTGTGCAATTCCGACAATATTACATACATGCGAGTCAAATTGATAACCTCCTTTTTTTTAATCGACTTCAAAAAACGGAGGTTATCAATTCGACGCGTATGTACGTAATATTGTCGGAATTGCACAATATTCGTATATGTTAGTCTATGTGGGCTTCTACAGGTGTGCCAAATTTCATAAGTGTGTATGTATGGATGGATATATGTTTGTCCACGTATATCTCAGAAACTAGAAATCGAATTGCAATAATTCTTTTACTATTGGACTAAATGTCTTTCAACTTAGGGAACAGTCCAAGTTTCATCAAAATCGGTTCAGTAGTTTTCAAGATATGGACTGATTAAGGCTAGGCGATAGTGAAAGTTTCATCAAAGTCGTTTTATTTAATTTAGCAAACAGGCATTGTCTATTTAACGTTAACAAAACTGGCAATATTGTTTTTAGTATTGTCATCATTCAATTGTTATTCTAGACCGTGACTCAAAGTAGATAATTTGAAATATTGTTGAGTTAGTTCACTGTTACAATACACAAAGAGAGAGAGCTACTTTTTGTGATAGATGAAACTTGAGTATGTAAGTTTAGAGGGAAAGTTTTGAAAAGAAATAAGTAAACAGAGACTCAAAATTCAGAAAAATATCACATGACATGATTTCAGGTGACGATAGAAACTTAAAAAATTATAAAAACGAAAGGGAAAAAAAAAGTCATTCGTTCCTGGATTTGAACTGGCGATCTCGGATCTATCGCGGACACATAAGCCGAAATTTTTCTTTTAATTTAAATGTTGATTATACTGTATTAGAAACTGTGGGAAATAAAAATTTCGATAATTTGAAAAATTGAAAAACATGAAATGAAATCGAGACAAAATTGTTGACTATCCAATCCAAAGCAGGTTGATATCACTATTTGTTTGCAAGAAACTCTCTTTTCTATTACTCTTTTACCTTTTTTCGGTGTCGAGGATGTTATATAAATATTGTATCTATTTGAAATTTACAATAAGTATACACTAGCTATTTACACAAATCTAATTACAAAACAGCATCTAATGTATATTCGTTACTAAACACAAAATCACTAGCAATAGATATTCATATTCAATTTTTTCAAATATATGCTTAAGAAATCTTGAAATTTAAAAATATTTCGTCCGTCTTTCAGTTAGTTGTTTGTTTGTTTTTTTTATGATTTACTAATATAATTTATTTATATATTTTAACATTTTTTATTTATTGTATTGCTTCTTTTTTGTTATTGTGGCGGCTGATTATGAAGAGCTCTGTCGCTTCGCTACTGTTTTCTCCTATAATACGCCTTGTCATATAAATGAATTTCTCTCTAATAAGTTATAGGGGTCGTGAAAGAGGGGCAATAAAATAAAGGTGGGTTTCTGCCATGACTCTCGTGGGATTTAGGCCCGAGGGTTTCACACGATAGCGGCCTTGACCCCCAACGACCTCCAAGCGTCAAGGTCCAACCCGGGCAGCTGCGAAAAACAACAAATTTCTCGCACGACGTGACAAGAAATGTTTCGTCCACGCAAATGAACTGGCTCGATTAAAATATTTTAAAAAATGTTTTTTGTTTTTTTTTAAATCCAATGAATCATCAATTAAGAAATCCAACGTCAAAAAAAGAAGAAAATATTAGTTTTCTTTATACGAAGAGGAATTCTTGTAGGTAAAAAATCAAATTAAAAGGAATTAAAAAAACAAGCTTCCTAACATTTATGGAACAAAAGCTTGATAATATCTTTGCATAAAATACTTATTCCTTTCAAAATTCAATTCGTGTTTATTTTATAACAAAACTAGTCGATTTTATGTTGAATTTTATTAGTCCATTTTTTATTTCTCTTTCTTTGCCCCTTGACATAAGCTTCACTGTAAGGTTCGTCCAATTGGAAATTTCGAAAAATGTACTTTATAACAATAAAAAACCGAGATTAATGACAAAGGTCGCGGGTTTGAATCCAGCTGTGGCATGGATATTAGTCTTTGTCAAGCATAAAAATAGAAGATCTGGTTTCATTTACATGCTCTTAATAACCATGCGGGAAAACCGGAGCTACTTATTAGTTTTACCATATCCGTCTGTCCCTTTTTATTTTCTACATTTTTTTTTTACATAGGAACTTGAAATTCGGAATGTAGCTTACTAAAGGCATGTCCTATTTCACTATTAAGTTTGGCTTTGATTGGCCCACTGAGTTGAGACTTAGAAAAAGAAACAGAGCTCTATCGTCTTACGTGTCTCATCATTTCCGATCGAATGACATATCACATGCCATATCTTGCCATCATAAGACATTAACAGTTCTAAAGAACACGTGACTGCTTCTCACGTGACTGGACCAATCTAACAAAACTAAATAGTGGAGAAGGACATGACTATAGTAAGGTACATTCCGAATTTTAACCTTTTACGTCAAAAAATGTAGAAAATATGAAGGGAACTGACAGACAAACATTGTAAAACCATTAGTCCATCTATTATAACTTGGCGGATGACCTTGACTGAGCGATTGACATCCTAGTTCGAATTCAACCAATCACGTTACTCCCCAGACCGCAACTGCCAGCACCTACTTTTAGCAAGTAGTTAATGAGTTCAAAGTAAGAATAGATGAGGAATCAAAGCCTAAATGGATTAAGATTTACCACGAGTCAGGCGCCAAGATATAATAGATAGACTGCAGCTCCATTCTTCCGCTACTTAACAAACAGCAAAACCAATGCTATTGGTTACCTTCTTCAACCGGGAAGAATAAGCTAATCTGATTTTTTGTAAAGTATTATACGAGCTTCCGGATTAACTAAACGAGTATTACGTACCGTCCTTTGGTTCCTAGGGATCCGACCCGTGGCTCCCGGACGCAGTAGTCGGGCGACTTGGTGACGTAGACGAGATCGTCCTCCTTGAACATTCCCATCTGAGGAGTGGCAGGCAGAAGTTGTCGCCTCGTCGCCATCTGACGGCTCACCACCTCCGTCGCGATGGCATACTTGCGTTTCAGCTTGCTGCTCACTTCAGCCAGAGGCCCTAAAGCACGCCAACAAGTCTTGATGTTACACGAACCCGAGACCCCGTGGCACTTGCACTGCTTCTGCAAACTGTACTCGACCGCCTGTGGGAAAGACAATGAAGCCAAAGGGTGAGCCACAAACACAATAAATATTTCAGGTATTGAATTCGATTCTCATTTAACCTTATTCTAAAAAGAACTTATGGTTTACTGTCTATACACACTGGAAAATGAATTAGCAAAAAGTGTTTAACAAAAAGCAATGAATACAATTAACGTTATTACACCAATCTACACGAACGCAGTTCATATAATTACAAGACGAGAAAGCGCAAAAAATTAGTGCTGATGAAAGTGTTAAAATCTGAGCATATCATGAATGCGAATTGAAATTAATGGAAATCCTATCAAAGTCGGGACGTTCAGCTAGTGCAGTTTCCCTTGTCCTTAAAGCAAACCTTGACCATTCATCACTTTGTGTGGTCTAGCAGTCGCCGTTTCTTCTGCTGGTACGCTTGCATCGTCGAGGGCCGCCTAGAAACTTCGATGACCATTGGGTTATTCAACACTTGCGCAGTTTCTCAATAGTCTGCTAACTCTCCATTAGCTCCAGTTACTGCTTTTCAAGAAACTATCAATTCCAAGAAAATGAATTCTATGCATTGTTACAAATTCAATTTTGTTTTATAATTCGCAGAGGTGGAATGGAATCTTCATTGTATGCCTTAATGAACCTTATGTATAGTGCACATGAGATACCTTGCATATTAAAGAATATCCACTGCAAATTTAACGTCGGTATGTTTAATGGTTTTCATTTGGGTCAACTTTGCAATTGTTGACCTTAATAATCAAATATCAGGACCTTATTGGAGAACAACTTGTTACCCATAGGACCTCTAATCAGCCCCATAGCTGATAATGCCCCTTCACATATTGGACTGATTTCAAGTGGACGGGGTGAAAGTTTTCAAGTGGCCATCAATTAGCTCTGACTTAAATCCCCAAGAAAACTTATGGGCTTCACTAGTGCGACGTGTTTATGCAAATGAAATACAATATGCGTGCAAAAAAAAAAAAAAACTCATGACCGCCATTAAGAAAAAAAACTCATGACTTAAACGTAAAGGAAAGTCAACTGATTATTAAAACCAAAATTAATTATATTAAGTTTATTAGTGTCAGTTGTGGTTATTTTTGTTAATTTATTTTCCAAGTAGGAAATACTGTCTTTAATTATTATACATTTCTTGACCACATTGTTCTTCACACATGCAATCTCTTGAGAGGGAATGTTCTAAAAAAAACAACAAACACCCAATGCACTCAGTAGGATTCGAACCTGGGACTTGCTAATGGCCGAGGTGTAGATGTAACCTGCGCCTTAACGCTCTCGGCCAACGGGAGAGCGTAACTTAAAAGATGATGTTTGTGCTTATATGCATGATTGCCTTCTAACGATGAAAGAACACTTTTTGCTAATTCATTTTTTTTATGGAGGTGTAGTATCATCAGTGTAAAAATCTCAAATCTTTTATTTCTCAAATCTTCTACATTGTTCCTTTCCGAAAATCGTCAAAGGACAAATAACTCAAGCAATCACCTCTTGAATTCTTGCCGTATGTTTAATAAACACCCTATCAGGAATCCGGACAACCCCCCTCCCGCCACCATAGGACAAAACCTCCAACTCCCATCGCACAAAATTCTATTCTAGATTTCTCCTTCTGGCTTGTTTGAATCCATAATTTTATTTTTTTATTTATTATATATGGAGTTCTTCGATATAAGAAATATATACAAGTAAACATAGAAGAAATAAACAGGGTGTCCCATTTAAACCTGACAAATCAAAATAACTCAAAAATTCAGCATCATACAAAAAAATAAAAAAAGATACCTATTTTTCTTTTTTCAAAAAGCTATCCAATAATACCAAACTCGACCCCTCAACCCCTGAGGATGGGGGAGAGGGTAACTTTGAAATGGCTTTGGAACTCCTACTTTTAATGTTATTTTCAGATTGTAAACAACATTTGAGAAATATTTTATTCTTGGGCGTTTTTCAATTGATCCAACCATTTAGGAGATAGAAGCACTCAAAGTGTGGAATTTTTAAAGTTTTAAAGGACCCAACCACTCAGATGATGGGGGCGGAGGATTCGAGTTTGGAATCATTGGATAGCTTTTTTTAAAAATGGATGGATGGATTTCCAGCTCGCATCTCCCTCTTCCAGGAGACTAGCCGTATGGGATGAAAGGATGATGATGAAAATAGACAAACACGCACATCTATGCCCTTGGTGGGATTCGAACCCGCAACTCGCTGGTTACGAGAGCGGCAAGACCTGCGCCTCAACGCTCTCGGCCACCGAGCCGGCTTTTTTAAAAATATTAAACACGTATTTTTTTATTTTTTTGTATGATACGTATTCTTCAAATTATTTTGATTTGTCAGGTTAAATGAGACACCCTGTATTTATAAAAAAAAAAAAAAACTTACTAGAGAAAATTCAATTTCATGGAAACTATAAAAATATTCTTTAATGAAAAATGTACAGTCAGTATGTCAGTACATGGATATACTTATTAATGATGTATGTAGTCCCACGGAGAGAAAAACCTTACAAGATTTGAACTTGCATTCCTCTAATTCTAATTTTAAGCCAAATGAAGGAGATTTTCTTGTTTTCTATAGGAAAGCTCGTCTTAATAATACAAATGAGCAATTTATTTAAATCCTAAAAATAATGTCGATGTTTAAAAAATATCAAATAGGAAGTAACCTATGTAGATTCCTTAGCCTTTGTGTATATAACCTCGTTCTAAAATCCCAAATTCCACTTCTAAAATAAACTTGTTTCGTCGTGAGGAGACCCCCCAAAGACCTCACCAAGAAACGTCCCCAAATTCATCCATCTAATTGCATTTTAAGATTAATTTTCTAATCCATTTTCCAGCAAAGTTGTTCTATGTTTTTATGCTTGAGCTGTAAATGCCAAGAAATAAAATGCTAAAAACCAGAAGAAATTTTATTATCGACTCGAATCCACTTCCTTGTATTTTAGAGGCAAAGATTCTCATGGGAAAAAGTAGGCGCAATTTTCGATCGTTCGTTATGACGAGGGTTTCCACTTGCGCCTCGAATTCCTCCGCGTAACTCAAATGGCGTCTGTTTTTTTTTTTTTTAAATATCTTCCTTATCGCAATCGCTTCTTAATCTAATTAACCTCGAAGGACGCGTCGTAGGTTCGATTCCTGTCTGTTGGGTGGATGCGAGTGCATTCTTTGGCAACGCCTTCTCGCCTTCCCTCGTTGTTGTTTTCACCTCACGGATTGATTTTAATTTATGGAGCATTCGATTAGAATCAATGAGGAATTTATCGGCAAATTTACGACATATGAGTCGCCTTGGCACGACATCCATTAAAGGTGTGAGCTACAAATGGCACCCATAAATTAGCTGGGGAAATCGTATTTCATAGAATGCAGAAGGAGGAGGTGGGCAGTGTTATAAAGTGATAAATATCTTCATTCGGATAAATTAGAAGAGCGTTTAGCGCAACGGAATTCGTTTGCCACTTGTATTGAATGAACGCAAATCTTCCACGCTTTCTTAATGAGAAGAATTTTTATAGCCCGGCAGGTTCTCTAGTCCAGTATGGGAATCTTATATTTACTTTGAGTTATAATGACAATACAGAGAACGATGTTGACAGTATTGTTAAATTACCCACATTCCACAATTCGTGAGATCTCATCTGATCTATCAGCATCCCTATATAAAAACATTTCATGCATTTTCAGTGATGAGTCCTTAAGGAATGATATTATCAGAAAAAAAATGGAAGGAAAAATTCCACGACCTAGATTCGAACCAGGAACCACGAATATCGCGCCCGTTGCCTCTACCAATTGGGCTTTCCAGTTTTCATTTATAATTTCTTTCATGTGCTCATCAACTTTTCTGATGGTTTGGAAAGGAGGAATCCACGATCTGAGAGCTGGGTGCCAGTCCTATCTTGACTACCTGGTAGTCTTACAGTACCGTGTTCACGATGGGTCAATTTGTGTGATAGTCGTGGTTCATTGTTCGAATCCAGGTCGTGGAATTTTTCCTTCCATTTTTTTCTGATAATAATAATAATAATAATATCATTTCCTTATGATTGGAGTGTCATCTCCAGTTTTCACTTATAATTTATGATGAGTCCATGTTTTGTCTATATTTATTTATTTATTTATTTATTTACTTAGTATTACACACTCCGACCTGGAGTAAGTTGGGAAGAAGTTATAAAAGTCAAAAACACCCTTAAAGGCCAGAGAGCCTACGTAACTTATTAGAATCTATAAAACCAAGAATGGTCTGAGTGGCCAAAAACTAAACAAAGAAATCAAGCATTATTAGATGCTTGCATGCTAATAAATGTTGTTTAATACTTCTTTTGAAATGAACACAAGCCTTCAAGCAGCTGGTTGCATCACAAACAAAAACAGTCGAGCGTATTTTATAATATTATAGCACTATAGAGAAAACCATCTGTCTTTTGAAGTTGGAACCACATTGGGGATCTCAAATCGGAATCTCCGTGTTTTCCGATTCGTTGAGGCTGACTTAAACCAAGGTCTTATAAAAATAGCTGGGTGTTTGTCATTTCGGAGAGCATCAACCAACTCGGTTACCGTAGGTAGATTACTCTTGGAACATATTGAAGTTATCGAATCTGTTCTTGTCAATTTGAACGCAATCCGTATTAATCTATGGTAAGCAACTGAAAGTCTTTTAATATTGGCTAAATCCGTAGAAGACCAAAATATCGCACCATTAGTTAACTGGGCATAATGACAGTTTGAATCAGCTGACATAATTGACATATTGTTAAAACTGATCTTACCCTTTTTACCATAAAAGCTCGTCGATATAATTGGGTAATAAGACAGTCAATGGACTGATTGAAATTCATACTACTATCGAAAATAATACCCAAAATCTTAATAGATGATATATTTCGATCATCACTGGGTAAACTTCATAATATTGGTTTCATAATATTTCAGCAAAAGGAATCGTGTGTAGAGTGATATGAAAGATGGTGCTATGTCTTCAACTGCTAATTTTTTAAAACTGACGGTATGAGGATGTTTTAATGGTCAAGGTATTGGTGAACTGAATTTTGTGAAGAGCTGGCTCAATACCGAAATTTATACTAGAATGATGGAGTGGATGGGCAATTACTGGTTGCTATCATGTCTCTGTACGAAAGCTCTGAGATGTGTGTCCGGATAAATGGCATTAAGTCAAGACCGTTCACCGTGGGTGTTGGACTCCGCCAAGGGTGCGTACTGTCGTCCCTCTTGTTCATTATCTTTATGAACTGGATAGACAAGGGCACCCGAGGCGATGAGCGTGTTTGTGTGGGCGACTACCTGGTGGAGAGGTTGCTCTTTGCTGACGACCTTGTCCTCCTTGGGTCTTCTCGCACGAACCTTCAGCATGCACTAGACCGGCTTGCAGCCAAATGTGAAGAAGCTGGGATGAAGATCAGTGTGGCTAAAACCGAGGTTCTGGTCCTTTCAAGACAGCCTGCTCAGTGCGCTCTCCATGTTAGTGGAGCCTCATTGAGACAGGTGGAGAAATTCAAGTATCTCGGGATTGCATTCACGAGTGATGGACGGCAGGAGAAAGAATTGGATGTTCGGATCGGTGCAGCAAGCTGTGTCAGACGTGAACTGTGGCGATCCGTGGTAACAAAACGCGAGCTGGGTAACAAAGCCAAGCTCTCCGTCTTCAAATCTATCTTTGTCCCCATTCTCACCATTCATGAGGCTTGGGTAATCACCGAAAGAGTGCGATCGCGGGTACAAGCGGGTACAAGAAATGAGATTTCTGAGAAGTGTGGCAGGTGTTACACTCCCTACTAGATAGAGTGTACAGCAGCACAATAAGGGAATCTTTAGGTGTTGAGCCGCTACTTCTCCGCATCGAGAGATCTCAGTTGCGCTGGTATGGCCACGTGATACGGATGCCAATGCAAACTAGTTTTCCTAGGCAGTTGTTATTTTCCAAGCCGGTGGGTAAGAGAGCAAGGGGTCGGTGGATACCAGGTGGCTAGACTACATGGAGAATCTGGGTTCGAGTCGCTTGGATATTACCAGGGAGGACATGCGCCTGATGGCGGAAGATCGCGATCGCTGGAGATCCTCCATAGGGCTGCTGCCCCCGCGACCCTAACGGATAAGCGGGTTTGAAAAGTAAGTAAGTATGATGGAATTCTTTCTCATTCACCACCTCATACATCCAAAAAATCAATGGCATAGATGGGCAATTATGAAGAGTAAACCCGAAAACAATGCCAAGAAACAAAAATGAGATCATTGAATCCCTCAAAAAATTTGGATAAATATTGCACGAGAACTTTGGTGTGACTATTGAGCAAAAGGTGACTATTATTTTGAAACGAATGTTTTCATAAGAATTTTATTTCCTTGAATGTTGTACATATTATTACATTTTGATATTTTATGAAGAGAGCACCATTATGGGGTTGAATAAGTTTCATGAGTTATTTTGGTCAAGGTTTTTGCCATGTGAATTTTTTAATTTGCTTAGACTACGTTTTACTTAGGATATTCCAAACTTTTGAGATTGCTTACAATTACTCTAATTAAGCATGTTATAAGAGGACTGTCCGCGTTGTGGTCGTGTTATACGCTTTCTTTATATATGTTGAGATGTATACCCTATACTCGGGATCGAACCATGACTAGAGCTTATGGACTTCCATGAAGTCACTTGGTAGCATCCGGAACTCTATAAACCTGTTCAACACCCCGTACAATAATGCCATGCTATTCATAACTTCGTCTTGTTGCCTATTGTGTGTGCGTTTGTGAGTTTGAAGGAGTGGTCTTTAACATATAATTCTGGAGGAGTGGTTTGAAAAGTTCATCATTGTCGCCATCAATTATTTTCTTCGTCCCAATTAACCATAGCAGCTCAGAAAGGGGCAAACGCGAGTCAATCAACCTGAAACATGGTTACAGGTGAGGAAAGAATAAAAAAAGAGAGAAAGAAAAAAGGAGGACAAGGAAGGTAGGGGGTGGTGGAAGAAGGATAATGCATTCTTTGTTTGGTTGGTAGGCGATATTGTTAATTTCGAGCGAATGATTGCAACACATCAGCAATAAACAGGTTTAGGGTAGGCAGGGGGTGGTAGGCAGAGAATTTCAAAATGCCATGCCAAAATGTCTGAATTTCTCGTGACGTCAATTAACATCGTTCTAATCCTGTTGTAAATGATTTTTCAAAAAAAAAATAAAGAGGAGGGAAAATTGCACGGTTTGGCGCTCGACGGCGTGAAATGATCTTCATAAACGTGAAGAGTCCGTAGAAGCGAAGGAGCGATAGAATGAATAAGTAAAGAGGAAAAAAAAAAGAATTAGAATTTAAAAAAAAAAAAAGCAGATGCTTAATTCTCAGCAGGTCCTATGTAATTATCTCGCCACGTCTGAGGCGTTGGGTGAATTACGGCGCCACCAGTGGCAAAGAAACGTTTCATTGGAAAACAAAAGGGGGGACCCTTCTTGTTGTGCCATTACGAAACATCACGAACAAATTATTTCCATCGGTCTTGCCTACCCCTGAAGGTGAAAAGCTTCGCTTATTATCATCATCATCATCATCATCGTCATCACCATCATCATCACACCCAGCCTTGAATTCCATTTTGGCTATAAAAGAAAAGGTGGAGGATGGGATGTTTTAAAAGACATCCTTCTGAAAAAAAAACGCCACCCACGACGAACCCAATATCCAGCCTTTGCTATTTACGAGGGGACATTAAAGACGATTTTTACGTTAACTTAATTAAAAAACATAATCCTGAAGACGTTTAAGAGCGGAATTCCTGTTTCACGACTTCATTAGGAATGGGGCTAAAGCCTTTCAACTCCACAGGTGGTATATTCCGCTAGCTCTTTAATGGGTGTAAGTTTCCATGTGTTAAGCATCGGACGTCGCACAGTGGTTCCAAAATCCCGAAAATCAATTTCGAATTTTCTAAACAAAAAAAATAAATTATTAGTGTTTCGGAAAGAGAACTAAATTCTTCATCGAATGCTACCAATCTCAGATTTATATAGTTTTGTGAGCATATCTGAGACCCCTAGAATCAAACCCCACTTTCTCCAAAATTTTAAATTTTGAGGAGAGCTCAAAAATTTAAATAAATTCCTGTAACTACCCAAATCCGTTTTCAAATGTGCCTCGCCACAACAGCTAACAAGGGGAGGACCAGGTTTGTTAAGCTTGGATTTAACTGAAATTTAAATATGTTGTTATGCACCCCTCCCACTATTATATGACATAGTAACTCATGCTAATGGACATTAGTTTACGAGACATAATCAATTAAAGTTAGTTATGTAGGTTATTGACGTGTATTTAAAAATTCAGAGAGTATCAATGAAAAAGTAGCGGATTTGAAACCAGGACTATTAGCATTGGATTCTATCGACTTAGCCACATGACCACGTTGACTACTTGAATATCACTCTCTTTGAATTTGTAAATATACATCACTAGCCTATATAATTAATTTTAAATGATTATATCTCGTCGACGACTTGAAGAGATGGAAGACCGTGAATCTCAATAGTGGGATACGAAGACGTGCTTTCCAATGCCATGTTTTCGTAAGCTAACAACCACGTTACCTCGGATGGACTCGATGTGACATCGGACACCCTATATCACAGCTATAGTAAGTGAAATCTTCTTAACAATATTTTTTGGACGTTTGTACCTAGAGGATCAGCAAGCTCTATCGTGATCGTTAACCGCATAGAATGAGCCTTAAACGCAAATTCGACCGGCTTTCATCATCATCATCAACACCGTGGATCTAGCATTAGCGTTCCATTCTACCCTTACTACCTTTTAAGTCCAGTTCCTATTTCCTTGGTCTATTCCCTCCCCGTTAATGCTATTTCTATTTTGCCTATAGCGTTTCCGCCGCTTACGCCATGCAGTCTACGTTTTGCCAAGCGCCACAGGTCATGATCGCCGAGACGTCCGTTTCTCAGGTTCGTCGCCAAAGTGACTTCGAACGCCACCTTGAACTTTTCATGAAGAAACGGAACAGTGCTACTTCCAACACAAACTCATCTGTTCAGATTCGATAAAATAACCGCATACTGTCAGTCGTTCTTTAGGAACCTTTTTGAAACCAACCATAGAGAAAAAAATACTGTTTATTAACTTGTTTAAACTTGTCTATTTCTTTTACCAGTGTTGAGTGTCGAAGGCTAGTCATCCTCCATCTTTGGTCGCTTAGAACTGTTGGGATGTGAGTCCACCACCCGAGAAGAAGTGGAAGAAAAAAACTTATTACAGTGAAACCTCCAAATAGCGGACACCAATGGGACCATGAATTTTGTCCGCTAAATAGAGGTGTCCTTTTTTTAGAGGGAAAGCAAGAGTTCCTATCGAAGGGACCGGGACTTTATAGTTAAACTGTCCCTAGCTTTCGTAAGCTTAAGAACCTTGTGTTCAAACTTAAATAAGGATTATTCCATTGCCAGTTCCCTAGTAACCATAGTTGTACGTACATGTCAACTGGGTAAGCCTTCTCAGAGATATTAATTTTTTTTCTAAAAATTAAAAAATCGCTGTAGCGTTCAAACCAGCGAACCAGACTCAATAAACTCCACGTGTACGGACTTCTCTCATTCAGGCGATTTTTTATTTTTATTTTTTCCAAAATAAATGACTTGTTTGGCTCTGAGCCATTTTGGAGTTATTGATTATCCCCTCCCCCCAGCTATTTTTCTTTCTAATTAATACGTACTTAGAGGGTTCCTTAAACGTATTTTTCATGGAAATAGGCTAAGCTTTTTTCGGAAATTATTATTTTTTTTTTAAATGAAGAAATGGCAAAAGCATTCATTTCAACGACCGAATCACAATAAATTGGAATGGTGCATTCGCATAGGCCTACCACGAGATTATTATACGGATCAACAAAAAAAAGAAAATTGTTTTTTTCAAAAAGAGGAAGCTGTTCACGTCGTCTTTATTATTTGGGGCGCTGAAAGGGAAAAAAAATAATTTCTCTAAAACGGCTTAGCCCATTTTCATAAAAAAAAGTCAATGCATAGTTTAATGGCCCCTCTAAGTATGAATCAATTAAATCAAAAATAAATTCAGCTCTGGACATTTAAGTCAACTGATATATATATTTTTTTTTTACAACATTACGTCGACGGCAGGAGTACATAGTTCTACAGTACAGGTAGCAGGAGGAAGT
>JAHWFO010047174.1:526933-562618 GCA_023313115.1 Rhysida immarginata | reverse complement strand
CGACGGCAGGAGTACATAGTTCTACAGTACAGGTAGCAGGAGGAAGTTTGTTTTTTTTCTTAATGGAATGTATATAAACATTCGGTAAAATTTCAGCTTTGAACATTGGTAACATTTACCGATTTTTTTTAACATAATTAACAATCTGCTTATAAGCATTGTCCAGCTGCTGCCCCGGCAGGAGATGATTTTATGTTAATAAAACGTTAATATGACACGGAAAAAAAAATTATTGTTGAGCAAATGATTCAAAAAAGGTCGCTGGCTCCGGGGCTAGTACGCAATGCATTAATTGTAAAGCAAAATTCAAATGTAAAGCTTTGCATTTTTGTCGCTAGAGGCCGCTCGGGTTATTCCCGTGGAAAATTTTCGAAAAAATTTTGTTAATTGTTCGTATTATCACATAAAAAAATAAACGAATTTCATTGAAAAATTTCATATTAATCGTTTACGATGGACAAGATTGTATTCTCCTTTAGTATTATTTTTTAACGTTCATTAATTCCTGCGAAGGTCGAAAGAGTGCTGAGTGTTGCCGACAAGACTTCGACTCAACGATACTTATAAAGTTAATTACATTTAATACTTAAACTTTTTTTTAAAAATATTGTTTCTTTTATTTATCCCTATAATGAAAAAGAATATTCTCTGATTATATTTTCAGTTTTTGTGTAGTGATAAGGTAGAAAAAGAATCTTCCTTCCTGACAGAGATTTTGCTCTCGAGCAAAACCCACTTAAACAAATGCAAAATTAAATTGAAAATTTATGAATAGATCGAACATGGTCTGCGTGTGTTTTTTGCAGTACTACCGCATTTCATGACGGGCTGAACATAATGAATTTGGATTGGGCGCCAAAATCAACTCGGAAGAAATTCATTACCGTTTGCTCACTCTACACTCTCTTTAGAAGCTCTCTCTCTAGTTCATGGAGAAAACACTGAAATTTTAATTTTGCGTTAGTGTAATTTTTTAATGAATAATGGATTTGCACTTTGAACACAATTTTATTCTTCCTCAATCGTATGTTGATAAAGAAGAGGCCCATCCCCATAATGGATTGCTGGCAATGTGTCTACAAACGGACGGACGGACATCTGGACAAACCTATCACATGAAAATGTCCTAAAAACTGTTCGAGAAGTTACGCGTGTAATAACCCCATTCATTTCTCTGTCTATGGGGGCGGGAGATAGTCAACAACTCCAAAACGACTCACCACAGCCAAACAAGTCATTTACAAAAAAAAAACGCCTTAGAGAGCTGAAATCCACTTAAAAAAAGCCATGATTCGAAAAGATATGTTTTGAAATTCTGAAAGAAAAAATACTTTAGTATGGGAGAGGGCTCGCCAGGAGAGTGCGGTTGGTTGGTCCTCATCTACATATCCGTCTCTTTACCAAACGTCGTCAACGTCCATCGGCTATCGAGGTCCGTACTGCGTCAATCGTCAGGGACCTCGATAGCCGATGTCCTGACGTTAAAAACCCACACAAAACAAATCGTGCAAACCTTTTTTTGACAAATAAGGTAATCGGAATATAGTTCAGTATCATACTCATCTTAAACTTTGGTCTGGACGGGACTGCCTTATTTCACTCTTCGGAAATCACCTGGCAACTTCGCGATTGCTGCTCCGTGGCTTCATACTCCGTTCGCGCTTCCATGCAGGTAGATAAGTAAATATTTTATTCTTTTGTGACGTTATCACGTGTTAAGTAACGCATTCATTTTATGAGAATCTTGGTCACAGGAATAATAGCAGGTATTCTTCGGAATTTCAGTGGGAGTAAGGTCATATAATTGTTTTTGTAGTAGGGATCTATTGTGTTGATAGAATTCAGAATTATAATTTTGGATATAAATCGAAAGCCCACAACTGTGAAATAGTAGTAGAGGGGAGGTGCTCTGACAGGAAGAGACTGCTCTTTTAGAATTTTGGAGATTTATGCAGAGATTGGTCTGTGAATTAATTGGGGGGAAGAATCCTTGGGTTGAATTAAGGATCATTTGAGTCATGGAATTTATTGCTATTGTGCAAAAGCTGTGTTTTTTAGTGGATTTTTGTGAAATGAGAAAGGGGGAAAGAAGGCCGGATGTGTGGCGACTATAAACAAATCGTGGGAAAGTGAAAGTTTATGAGTCCTGTTGAGAAGTTGGTCAGAGGAAGGCTGCGCGCTCTCTCCTCTCGAATGGAAATTCTTAAAAAGGTTTGATGGAAATTGGAAGAGAACAATATGAATGAAAAGGGCTGCTGTGTGAATTCACAGTCAGTTAAGTAATGAGATTAGTTTCTTCTTTCAATTTTTGGACTGTACAGGCTCATCATCATTTAAATATGGGAAAACCCCTAGTTAAGGGTGGCATCTCCTTCGAATTCCCAATTTGACTTTCCAATTCAATATTGTAACCGAAAATTCAAAAGAACCACCAGAAGGAGGGGATGTCCTCGTCAATCTGATTGACATTAATCAGATTCATTTTATTCTGTTCTCCATTTTACCTTCTTTATTTTGTTGAAATGCAAATCATTTGCGGATTGCAAGGAGTGAGAAACGATCCCTAAGTGTTGGTAAATGGAACCTGGATGCAATTGGTATGTTAAGGAGTCATCATTCATAATTGGAATTAAGAAATTGAAAATTGAAACCCCGACATTCTTCAGAGCGGACGGAAGCAAGTAACGAGATTTTCTTCAAGCGACTGGCATGATTAGGAACCGACATTGAGAGAGGAAGACAACTACATATTTGAAATCTTCTGTTGAACTTAGTGAGGACACTTTGAGACCTCCAGTGGACTCACTCACTAATCGATCCGGATTATCTTCAGTTGTGTTTCCTGTGCTTCAATGTGATAAGTGAAATATTTTATGGCCTGTTTAAAACAAAAAGTGTTTTGTGCATAAGTTTGGATTAAAAGTGATCACAAGTCTGCAGGTGTCTGAAACTACGCAATTGTAAGTAGAAAAGAGCTTTGATACGTAAACTTTCTTTGGTTGTCATGACAAAAGGTGTGATAAAGAACAATTTGAGAGAACTTTCTTTGAATTGAGTTTTTTGAGTAGTACTATCTCTTTCCTCAGAGCAATTTGAAGAGCTTAAGATTAGCTCATTGAATATTTATCGTTTTTACTTACATTTATTGAATTTTTGCATATTTATCTTAGTCATAAGTAACTGGGGAATTTAACATTAACTTTCTTCTTTGTGATAACATCTATCAACTTTCTTTTCCTTAGATTTAAGACTTTTATTTGTATCTCAATGGTGATTCTTTTAACCTTGAATAAAAGATGTTTATTTAGTTCTAATCCTTGCCCTGCTTATTGAAGTAAGTCACAACCTGCCATTTTAAAAGAACCCAACCTTTGTCCTTGATTGTGTATTTTATTGTTTTTTTTTAGCATTGGTGTTGAGCTAGCCAGATTTTGAATTCATTACATTGGATTCTGGTGCTGATTTGAGATTTAAAAGGGGGAGTGGTCCAATCAAACTGATTTTGGATGCATTGTCGCCCTTCATGTAAGGTGGTACAGTCAGGGAGGAAGGTTACACTTTGAAAATTATTTCCTTTATTTCAGTATCTTCTTCTAATTACTCTTCTCCGCATTTAGGATTAAAAGAACCAAGAAGGAGGAATGTCCAATTATTGGCTTCAACCTCTGTCACGGCGCGTCATGTTCCATCAGCCATCTCATGATTTTAAGAAAAGAAAAAATTAGCATCTCTAAAAAAAAAAAAGTCGTAATCAGTTGTCATAAAAACACGTCAGGGCACAGTTTAAGATACCCTCTAAGCATAGCCTACAATGATAAGGGATTGTAATTTATGCTCTAAGTAAGTATTAATTTCATTTGCTTCTGCTGTTTGCCATTTCGGAGGATCTGGCTGCTGAAAACAGACACACACGCACATCAGGAAGCTTTCTTTCCAAAATCTTAACATATCTTCTCAAATCATGAGTAAATATTTCAGAGGAAAAAATTTTTGAATTTGGGAAATGAACACACAGGCTACCTCTCAAGTGGGCTAATAAGATCTCCAAAATCGGAGGGAACCTCTAATCCACAAGGAGATTTGAAATATCGGATACGTATTTGGCTGTTCCCTCCGATTTTGGTTGTTTCATTCCACAGTTTTTACTTAATTTTTGTTAATAAGGTCTCGCTTTATTGATTTCAGTTTGATTTGTAACACCTGCCTCCATAACTAGTGGGTCTCCACCAGGGCTCGGCACTGAGCCCTTCCTTGTTCAACATAGTGATAGGTGTCATATCAGAGAAAATCAGGGAAGAAGCGCCTTGAAAAATGCTCTATGCGGATGATATAGTTTTATGTGCAATATCTAGAGCAAAGGTCGAAGAAAAGCTAGAGTATTGGAGGAAAGCTTTGGAAGACAGGGGACTGAAATTCAGCAGAAGCAAGACAGAATATATGGCATGCAACATAGAGACCCAGAAAAATGAGGAGCTAAAACTGATGGAGACAGCAATCAGGAAAACTGACCACTTCAGATACCTTGGATCGACAGTTGATGAATGGAGTGAGACGGGTAGGGAAGTGACTAGCAGAATACAGACAGGTTGGAAAAATTGGAAAGAAATCTCTGGAGTCCTCTGCGATAAGAAGATCCCTGTACGTCTAAAGGGCAAAGTTTACAGGATGGTGGTGAGACCTGCAATGCTCTATGGAGTGAAAACACTCTCTCTGCAAAAGTCCAATTTACAAAGGATGAAGGTGGCAGAAATGAGAATGTTGAAATGGATGTGCGGAGTGACACGAGCAGACAGGATTAGAAATGAGCGCATCCGAGGGACAGTGAAAGTTACAGATATTGAAAACTAGAAGAAGTACCCGGCGTTGCCCGGGATTATTACACTTGGGATGTAATCAGAACAATCTCAAAAATTAAAATAAATTTTGCAATATCTTAAAAATAAACACATGAAAATGCTTAGAATTAATACAGTAAAAATTCTTAATGAAAATTCGAAAAAAATCTTTTTAAAGGCTCAAAATGGATGGACTGCTCCAATAATTTCTTACTCAGATAATCTTACTTCAGATCTACACTTGATGTTGTTGCAATTTCCACTCTTCTCTCGCTGTGTTGAAGCAAAATTTGGCCTTTCATCACTTTGGGTAGTCTAGCGGTCGCCAATTCTTCTATTTACTTGCTTCCCATTTGCTCAATACAGCACGGAGCTAAAGGTTTGCTTTCTCTGTCGTCTTTCCACTCTTTCTCAATAGTCTGCTAACTCTTCATTATCTCCAGCTACTGATCATTTTTAAAGATTTTCAAGAAATTGTTAAGTACTAAGAACTCTCTTTTCTAAGAAAAACCTGAATAACAGGAATTCTATGCATTGTTACAAATTGAAACTTATCCATATTACATCATCATTTTATGTTCATTGTTATAATTCTTGGAAAGGATTGCTTTATCATTGCATCATCATTTTGAGCTCATTGTTATTGGTGAATTGCGTGTTGAAACCATTGTTGATACCTATTGTTGCACAAACTTTAATTTGCATTGTTGGTCTTGAGATATATATTGTTGGTCCGTGCAGAGTGTTTGTGAATTGCGTGTTGATACCATTGTTGCAAAAACTTTGTCTTGCATTGTTGGTCATGCGATATTTCTCATTAATATGCCCTGCCATAACCATGAATATCGATTTTTTATCGATAATTATTATTTTTTCGAAATCTGAAGTAGACAGTGACCTTCCTCATGCTTTGAAGGTCATGTATGCGAAATTTCATCAAGATCGGAATAAAACTGTAGATTTGTATAAAAAACGTACACACAGAACCACAGACCCACCCACAGACCCACCCACAGACCCACAGACGCACAGACCCACAAACATCCTTCTTTATATATATAGAAGATAAAATCCAAGAAGATAGACTGAGATGGTTTGGCCATGTAATGAGAAGAAACGAGAACTACACTGGCAAAAGAGCTATGAACATTAAAGTGGAGGGAGGGAGGAAAAGAGGACGACCCAAGAGAAGATGGCAGGATATGGTGGATGAAGATCTGAAATCAAAGGGTTTTAGAAGGGAATGGACAGAGGACAGAGAGAAATGGAGAAAGCTCATCAAAAACAGCGACCCTACTTAGAAGTGGGAAAAGCTGAAGATGAAGAAGAAGAAGGAGAGGAAGAAGAAGAGAAGACTCTTGTGCAGCTAACTCCTCTGAAACGGCAAATAGCAGAAGCAAATAAATAATATCCATGCTTAGAGGGTACCTTATATTGTGCCTTAGCCCAATTTTTATGTGAATTGGATAAGCCTTTTTAGAGATATTAATTTTTTTTTAAAAATTAAAAAATAGCTGCAGGGTTCAAACCAGCGAACCAAACTCAATAGAGTTGACAGGTACGGACTTCCCTCACTAAGGCGAATTTTTTTTGTAAACGACTTGTTTGGCTGTGATGAGCCGTTTTGGAGTTACTAACTATCCCCCCCACACCGACCCCTTCCCCCTGGCAATTTTTTTCTAATACATCATGAACAGCTTCCTCTTAGTGAAAACTGCAATTTTCTTTTTTAAACCATCCGCATCATCATCTCGTGGTAGTCTTGTGCGAATGTGCCATTTCGCAATTTTACTTTATTTTTTAATTTCTGATTGTGTACTGGTATACCCCAATTTTAAAATGATACACATAATCCTGCTATAGCACCATATTAGGAAACCAAATGTGAATATCTCCCTTGAGATACATTTTGACCGGAAGGGAAGCGATGGTGATGTTAATGGATTTGCGAGCATTACTAGTTCAGGACTAGTGCATTGGTTGGGAAAAGAAAGCAATGACAGTCGGAATGAATGGGGTCATTACACGCGTGACTTCTCGAACAGTTTATAGCATTGTGTCATAAGGAGTGTGACTTGTTTTCTGAGGAAGTCGAGGTGCTCACAAGATGGTCTGAGTAATTTAGTGAATTGTATAGACGAGGGTAGCCCAGAAAGTAATGCACCACAATTTTTTTCTCCGTCCCCAACAATGGTACGAATCCGAAACTTGAGATATGCATTCTTTGAAGTTTTCGGAGTGCGCGTGCAAAGTTTCCGTTTCTTCCGACAGATAGCGTACGTGCAGCAATGGAACAACATGGCGTCTATAAGTGATGTACGTTACAAGCACCGTGTCGTCATTGAATTTCTCACTGCGGAGCAAGAAACTGTTGGAAACATTCGCAAACGTTTATGTGCAGTTTATGAAACATCAGCAGTCGACAGAAGTACGGTTAGATCCATCAGAAAGCGGTTCGGCGGAGCTGTCAATCAGCAAAGGAAGTGTGGATGAAATCATCCGTGCTCTTGATTACACAAAAACGTGTTCACGATGGATTCCATGTTACTTATTATAGACCTGGATCAGGATGGTGAAAAAGGGACGTTAACTTCAAGAAGGGACTACTCTTTGTCGGTACTCATCCAGCTGTAGCCAGAAATGAAACAAGGAAGCAGCTGATTGGCCTCTCAAAAGATGCGATAATCAGAATATTTAAAGCCAGACGTGGCTAGTGCAGGTCTTTTGCTCAAATCACTGCTACAGAGTTGAGAAATTCTGCTTTCTGTGTTGCTAGCACAATCTACATTCGTCGGGAACTCCATTCCCTGGGTTTCCTCGGTCGTTCTGCTGTTCACGAGCTTTTCATCACTGACAACAATTCTAGGCGATGTTTGGAGTGGTGTAAAACTTGTAGAAACTAGACCATAGAAAAGTGGAAAGGTGCCCTAGGGAGTAATGAGTCACAGCGCAAGATCTGGCAATTAGATGGACGAAGTTGGGTTTAGCGGATGCCTCGAAAATGTTTCCAACCTGGTTCGGACTGGGACAGCTTGTTTCTATTAAAGGAATGATGAATGCTGTCGTCAACATCCCATGACAACATTGTGGGAATCGTTCCGGGATTGGCCTTTTCTTTATCAACATAACAATGCTTCTGGTCATAAATTGATACGATTGAGGAAGAATAAAACTCTGTTCAAAGTGCAAATCCATTATTAGGAGCTTTAGCATAAAAGCTACTTATAAGAATGCACGCTTGGTCTGTACGTTTATCCGGCCGTCCGCCATTTGCACGATAACTTGAAAACGAATTAACTTTTTCAAATTCTGTTTTCAGAAATATGACCATCAAAGTCTTTGCTCGGCCGTATCAACTTTTCAGATTTTTTTG
Organism: Rhysida immarginata; assembly: GCA_023313115.1. Lineage (NCBI taxonomy): Eukaryota > Metazoa > Arthropoda > Chilopoda > Scolopendromorpha > Scolopendridae > Rhysida > Rhysida immarginata. Next base: position 554,410 of record JAHWFO010047174.1, on the reverse strand, counting down.
TGTACCCTTTCAAGTCGAATTCACGTGCTAAAACAGTGAGTGTAAAAAATAGCAAGTTAATGGCATGTCATATAATAATCAATTTGTCAAGTGTTATTTTCTGTTCATCTTTTAAGCAGTATTGATATCGACACGCGCTGGTGAAATCGCTTTGTCGCCCTAATTTTTTGAGGTAGAAGGTTGAAATTCGGAATGTAGCTTCCTATGGGCATCTGCACTATTTAGTTTGGTTTTGATTGGTGCACTGGTGTCGGAATTACGGGGTGGGATTCAGAGAGGACAAAATATCTGTGCTATTTATGTACGTAAAGGCGTGAAGTTCAGTATCCAGACTCCTCTAGGCAAGATATACATTACAATGAAGTTTAGGCCCAATTGTTCGAGTGGGATCGGAGTTGCGGGGGTGCAGTCACTTGGTCTTTAGAACTATGGCAACAAATGGCATGTGATAGATCATACGTTCAGAAATGATGAGAAAGGAAGAAAAATACGAGCTTTTTATATTTTCTACATATTACGTTCGAGAAAATCAATTTTTTGATTAAAAAACTTGGGGGACATCAAACGTGCAGAGAAAGGCGTAAAAATAGATGACGCAGGATCTGCTACTTGCCTTACCCTAATCGGGGGGGGGGGGCGATTAATTTCTTTTTAATAAATGTATAAATGTACTTCTGCTTCACTGCTAAAGTTCCTCCTTGGAATGTTTACAAGATTTTATTCATTAAAAATTTACATTAACGCAAAATTAAAATTTCAGAGTCTTTCTCTCCACGAATTAGAGAGAGGCCTTCTAAAGAGAGTGTAGAGTTAGCAAAAGATAACACTAGTCTGCAAATTTAAAAAAAATTTCGAGGCCCGACACTATTTCAGCTGATTCTTATGTAAAAATGACCTTCTGAATACGAATATAACCTTCGTTTTGCCCCATCACCCACCAATTTCGGGGGATGCCCCTCAACCCATTTTTATCATTTTTCGATAGATTTAGAGGGTTGAAAAGGTTTATTTCAGCCTTTAAAATTCTTCTAAGGGGCTAGAGGTCTGAAAAGTTCTAAAACATGAACATTTATAACACGGGGGTACATAAGGAGGGAATGACCCCTTTAACTGTTTAAAAAAATCCTTACAATTTGGTCGAGATTCCGTTTTTTTCGTATTTTAGAAAAAAATAGCGAAAAAAAAAGCAAATTTTAAAGATTTTTTTAAACAGTTAAAGGGGGTAATTCACCCCCTAACATACCTCCCTACTATACATGGTCATTTTCTAGTACTATTCACTCTTCAAGACCCTCAAAAGAATTATAAAAGCTGAAATAAACTTTTCTTCCATCGAAATATATCGTAAAATGAGAAAATTGGGTTGGGGTTCATCCCCCGAAAATGGTGGGTGATGGGGGAAAACGGAGGTCATATTCGGATTCAGAAGGTCATTTTACGTAAGAATTTTACCGGTGTGGAGCTTACAAGGAGGAGGGGGTAGCACTGGTTGTAGAGTTAGTGGCAGTTGCAGTAAGCAACGTAGAGTTTTCAATCGATAGTGAAAGGAGGCTTTGAATGTGGTTATGATCACTTTGTGGCTGTTTATGTGCTGAATAGTGGACTCTCGTTCCTGAATGTCCAATTGATGTCAGGGATATGGATGAAGCTGAATGAAAAAGCTCAATGGATGGGACTGTGATGGGCTATATGTGTATAGCATGGGGTATTGGCTGGTAAAGTGGGTGTTCTACATTCGAGGTTTGCATTGAGACGAGATATACAAGGTGAGGAAACGTGTATGCAAGGCGGTTTTGAACAGACTAAGAATTGTGCGTGGCAACGGCCTATTACAAGAATAAATGAGCCTCGTAAGAATATTCGAAGCGTGTTCTGGAAACTGCTTAATGGGCAATAACAGGGCCAAATGTTTGTGTGAATTGTGTCATAAGGTGTGTGACTTGTTATCTGAGGAAGTCGAGATGCTGACAAGATGGTCTGGGTAATTTAGTGAATTGTGTATAGTGAGCAACACGTTAAACACAGACCATGGTGTTCTGGCACTAAGGGATGTACATGTTCTCGTGTACTGATCTTCAGTAAAAAATGGATGGACGACTGACTTCGGCAAGCCTACTTAATCAGCAATTAGTGAGACGTTCAAAGGTCTGTTTGTGTTCATAATAGATTTGACACGGAGGATACTATGATCAATATTTGAAACGAAGGATGCCCAGGGCATTGTTCATCTTCAACACTTTCTCTTCCCTCCATGAAGTTGTTGTGACACCTAAAATCATATCTTGATAGCCTGTTAGGTCTATTATCTTCTGTTGGAAGTAGGTCTCCGAGTTGAATTTCACTTTTATTACAGCCTAAGCCTACAACGAGCAAAATATGCAGTCTTATTATAGATCTTGATCAGGATGGTGAAAAAGGGACGTAACTTCAAGAAGGGACTACTCATTGTCGTACTCATCCAGCTTTAGCCACAAATGAAACAAGGAAGCAGCCGATTGGCCTCTCAAAAGATGCGATAATCAGAATATCAAATCCAGATGTGGCTACTGCAGATCTTCTGCTCAAATGACTGCTACAGAGTTGAGAAATTCTGCTTTCTGTGTTGCTAGCACAATCTACATTCGTCGGGAACTCCATTCCCTGGGTTTCCTCGGTCGTTCTGCTGTTCACGAGCTTTTCATCACTGACAACAATTCTAGGCGATGTTTGGAGTGGTGTAAAACTTGTAGAAACTGGACCATAGAAAAGTGGAAACGTGTCCTAGGGACTAATGAGCCACAGTGCAAGATCTGGTAATCAGATGGACGAAGTTGGGTTTAGCGGACGCCACGAGAACGTTTTCTACCTGTTTTGGACTGGGACAGCTTGTTTCTATTAAAGGAACCAAGCTGACAACCTGATATGTCAACACTGTGGGAATCGTTCCGGGGTTGGCCTTTTTTTTATCAACCTAACAATGCTTCTGGTCATATATTGATACGATTGAGGAAGAATAAAACTCTGTTCAAAGTGCATTAACGCAAAATTAAAATTTCAGAGTGTTCTTCTCCGTGAACTAAAGGAGAGGCCTTCTAAAGAGTGTAGAGTGTTAGCGAACGTAATGAATCTCTGTTGAGTTGATTTTGGCGCCAAATCCGGGTTCTTTATGTTCAGCCTGTCATGAAAAGCGGTAGTACCGCAAAAAACACACACGCAGCTCCTGTTTGATCTACTTATAACATTGCAACTTAATTTTTTATTCGTTTAGTTAGGTTTTGCTCGAGGACAAAATCCCTGACAGGAAGGAAGATTCTTCTTTTTCCATTCTATCAACTACACAAAAAATGAAGACACGAATTGCCGCATATTATTCAAATTTTAAAAATTACTGAGTTTGTTTGTCTCGTGGAGTCCAAGTCTTGTCAGCAAAACTCAGCACTCTTTCTGGCCTTCGCAAGAATTAATGAACGTTGAAAAATAATGGCAAAGGAGAATACAATCTCGTCCATCGTAAACGATTAATAGGAAATTTTCAATGAAGTGCGTTAATTTTTCTATGTGATCATACAAACAATTAACAATTTTTTTTTGAAAATACACCATGGGAATAACTCGAGCGGCCTCTAGCGACAATAATGCAAAGCTTTACATTGAATTTTCTCTAAATGCATTGCGTACGTTATCTAAATTCTCTTGTCTTGGCGTCTCTTTCTCTTTTGAGGTATTTGCAAAGATGAGTTTCCTTTCTGTATTTTTTAATTTCCCATTTTGTACTGGTATACTCTTACTTACTTACTTACTTACTTTTCAAACCCGCTTATCCGTTAGGGTCGCGGGGGCAGCAGCCCTATGGAGGATCTCCAGCGATCGCGATCTTCCGCCATCAGGCGCATGTCCTCCCTGGTAATATCCAAGCGACTCGAACCCAGATTCTCCAGGTAGTCTAGCCACCTGGTTCTAGGCCGACCCCTTGGTCTCTTACCCACCGGCTTGGAAAATAACAACTGCCTAGGAAGACTAGTTTGCGGCATCCGAATCACGTGGCCATACCAGCGCAACTGAGACCTCTCAATGCGGAGAAGTAGCGGCTCAACACCTAAAGATTCCCTTATTGTATTGCTGTACACTCTATCTAGTAGGGTAACACCTGCAACACCTCTCAGAAATCTCATTTCGGCCGCTTGTACCCGCGATCGCACTCTTTCGGTCATTACCCAAGCCTCATGACCATAGGTGAGAATGGGGACAAAGATGGATTTGAAGACGGAGAGCTTAGCTTTGTTACTCAGCTCGCGTTTCGTTACCACGGATCGCCACAGTTCACGTCTGACACAGCTTCTTTCTCCTGCCGTCCATCACTCGTGAATGCAATCCCGAGGTACTTGAATTTCTCTACCTGTCTCAATGAGGCTCCCCTAACATGGAGAGCGCACTGAGCAGGCTGTCTTGAAAGGACCAGAACCTCGGTTTTAGCCACACTGATCTTCATCCCAGCTTCTTCACATTTGGCTGCAAGCCGGTCTAGTGCATGCTGAAGGTTCGTGCGAGAAGACCCAAGGAGGACAAGGTCGTCAGCAAAGAGCAACCTCTCCACCAGGCAGTCGCCCACACAAACACGCTCATCGCCTCGGCTGCCCCTGTCTATCCAGTCCATAAAGATAATGAACAAGATGGGCGACAGTACGCACCCTTGGCGGAGTCCAACACCCACGGTGAACGGTCTTGACTTAATGCCATTTATCCGGACACACATCTCAGAGCTTTCGTACAGAGACATGATAGCAACCAGTAATTGCCCATCCACTCCATACTCTTGCAACACTTGCCAGAGCTTCTCCCGAGGAACTCTGTCATATGCTTTTTTGAGGTCCACAAAGCAAGCGTAGACCTCTTTTGCATACTGGTATACTCTAATTTCTAAAATGATACACGTAATCTTGCTCTACTACGATATTAGGAAACCAAATATGAATATCTCCCATGATATACATTTGACCAGAAGTAAAGCAATGGTGATGTTAATGGATTTGCGAGCATTACTAGTTCAGGATTAGTGCATTGGTTGGGAAAAGAAAGCAGTGGCAGTCGGAATGAATGGGGTCATTACACGCATAACTTCTCGAACAGTTTATAGCATTGTGTCATAAGGAGTGTGACTTGCTTTCTGAAGAATGGAGGTGCTCACAAGATGGTCTGAGTAATTTAGTGAATTGTATAGACGAGGGTAGCCACAATTTTTTTTCTCCTTCCCCAACAATTGTACGAATGCGAAACTTGGGATGTCCATTCTTTGAAGTTTTCGGAGTGCGCATGCAAAGCTTCCGTTGCTTCCGCCAGATAGCGTACGTGCAGCAATAGACCAACATGGCGTCTGTAAGTGATGTACGTTACAATCAGCGTGTCGTCATTGGATTTCTCACTGCGGAGCAAAAAACGGTTGGAAACATTCACAAACGTTTAATTGCTATTTATGGAGCATGAGCAGTCGCCTGGACAGAAGGACGGTTGGTTGCTGGGCGGATGGCGCTGGAGCAAAGTGAAGTGTGGGTGAAGTCATCTGTGCTCTTGATTACACAAAAACGTGTTCGCGATGGGTTCTGCGCAAACTTAGGGAGGAGTACAAAGCTCTGAGAAAAAACATTTCTTCTGAGTTGCTGCAACGTTATGAAGCTGAGGGGGAAGTCTTCTTATCCCGGATTGTGACAGCTGATGAAACCTGGGTGCACCATTTTGAGCCCGAAACAAAACGACAATCGATGGAATGACGTCATCCGCACTCTCCACAGAAGAAAAAAATTCATAGCCACTGGTTCTGTTTGTAAGTTCATGATGACTGTGTTTTGGGACTATGATGGTGTCATACTCATTGACATGATGCCTAGAGGCAGCACCATTAATTTTGAGGCATATGTGAACACATTAACCAAACTCAAGAAGCGCTTTCAGCGACTTGGACGCCATTCTTATATCCTCACAAAAAATCATGAATCTCCTTGTCTCTATTGGTAGTTCTGTGTCAGGGCCCTTGAATATGGCTACTGCATAACCCTGATGTTTATTCTTGGTGGTTCATCTTGTAGGAACAGTTGCAGGAAAAATTTTTATCGCATTACACCAAATTACACTATGTGATGAAAAGTTTAGGGACCACGAGACTGAACCAAGTTTAGGGTTTACACCATGTGGCGTACTCTCTATCAAAATGTCAATGCTCCTGCTCATCAAGTGATACGAATGAGGAAGAATAAAATTGTGTTGAAGGTGCAAATCCATTATTATTCTAGAAAGGAAACGCAATCCTTCATAGGCTTGAAAGTTCTCCTTTTTCCACTCCACCGGCTTCTCAGAAACTGAAGATGATTCCTTATCTACAATAACATAGCAAAGATGACAAAAGCAGTAGCAAACGTTAATGAATTCTGTTTTGAGTTGAGTTTGGCTGCGAATTCGGGTTCATTAGGTTCAGTCTGTCATGAAAAGCAGTGATACCGCAAAAAAAGAACATACGCAGACAATGTTCGATGTACTTATTAATTTTCAACTTAATTTTGTATTTGTTCAGTTGGCTTTTGCTCGAGGGCAAAATTCCTGACAGGGAAGAAGATTTTTCTTTTCAACCCCATCAACTTCGCAAAAACTGAAGACATCCACTTATATAAATTTTATTATATTCTTTAGGAAAATACGAGGTTATATTCTCGATGTCAAGAAAATACATCACAAATTTACTAATGTTAGCTCGTGGAGCCCAAGTCTTGTGGGCAATACTCAGCACTCTTTCTGGCCTTCATAGGAATTAATGAACGTTAAAAAAAATAATAAAGGAGAATTTAATCTTGTTCGTCGTAAAAGATTAATATGCAGTTTTTCAATGAAGTTCGTTACTTTTTCTATGTGAACCATCCAAATAATGAACTAAATTTTATCGAAAATACACCACCGGAAACATGAGCCCCCAATAACTCGATCGGCCTCTGGTGATAATAATGCAAAGCTTTAGATTGAATTTTCTCTTAACAGATTTTGTCTTTATATTTAATATTATCTTAGAATTTGCCTCTATGAAAACAATTTCAGTGACATTTTAATAAAATATAAGGTTACCTATGTGTAATTAATTGTTATTATTGGAGATGTCCCGTTCTTGCTCCAAACACATCCAAATACGTTGTGGATTATTAATAATTCTTCATATAATATTTTAGTTCTAATAAGAAAACAATGCGGCTCTTGTGATAAAATAAAATTAGTTTCAAAATAGTAATTGAGTTACATGTTTACTTTTGCTGTTGTGTACTATTCATCACCATTGTTCAGTTCTTCATCACTCACGTTGCCCGTAGCATCATCTTCTTGTATCAGTTCACTATAAAACTACAAGCAGTCTGGGGGAACATATTTGTCTACTGCGTAACTCCTTCACATCTTTGAACTTATTCTTTTCAATACTCAAAGGACATTGTCAGAATGGGACAGCTTCAATATCTTCTGGAATATTGATTGGAGATCTCCCGTTCTTGTACAGAATGAAATATAATATTTTTCTTCATATATTTCAATGTAAAACACAAAACCGGCAAAAAGTGTAACTGTCCTCTTCTTGCACCGAGGTCTTCAGTTGTTTTCTTAGTACATGTTCTTATTACGGTCTCATTCGGACTTTCAATGTTAAGATATATCTAACAACTCGCACCGTTCATAGCTATTGTTATCCGTAGCTTAATAGACTATCAACACCTGATTTTTTGTTAGACATATTGTTGTCAAAGCTAATCTCTCATTTCAACTGAAGATGATTACATAAAAACGCTTTAGCAATAGAATGTGAAGAAACAAGGGTCTGAGAAATAACAAATGGTAGAAGTATTTAATGAGAACTTACGCGTTTCGAATACACTTCATCGTCAGGGTAGGATACAACTACAGTCTAGTTGGCATCTGACCCGGAAAACATGGGATCATTCCACCAATCAGAGAACGACGTTGCTAATTGGTGGATTACAAAGAGCAAGAGACATCAAAATCGGTGGCCAGGTAGCCAATAAGTAAATACAGTAATAATCCAATATCAAAATTCAATATCAAAATGGGACAAGTTAGTTTGTATACCCCACTGGAAGAGTATATGTCCTCTCTATCTTCAGGTCGTTCCTTTGGATTGAGTGCATATTTGCACTCATTCCTGGTCCGGAATGCTATCTTCAGGCCTTTGTTAAGAAAGATGTTGCTGATCCTGGAGACCTCAGGGCCCGTGTAAGTAAAAGCTGCGTACCACGGCATACCCAGCCAGAATTCTCCTAAAACCAAAGGTACGCATCTTTTACTGGTTTCAAAGACAATCCATCAAGAGAGAGAGCATTTTAGGCTGTCATTTAGAGGATGTTTAGGACCCATATCTGGCAGGGGTCTCCCTCGTATTGTATTATAGTTGCTACGGCGGTAGCCTTTCTCATTCTCATATCCTCACAAAAAATCGTGAATCTCCATGTCTCTCTATTGGCAGTTCTGTTTCAGGGCCGTTCAGTGTGGCTACTGCATAACCCTGAAGTTAATTTTTGGTAGTTCATCTTGTAGGGATAGTTGCAGGAAACATTTTTATCGCATTAGATCAAATGACACTATGTGATCAAAAGTTTAGGGTCCACTCTCATAAATCTTGGAATGTCCCAAATGTCGCATGACAATAACAAAGAGATTCTGCTTCCTGTTTTGCAAGCACATTCATCACTCGTCAGGAACTCCATTCCGTGGGTTATCACGGTCGCGCTGCTGCTCACAAGCCCTTCATCACTGGCAACAATTCCAGGTGACTCGCAGAAACTGGAGCATAAAACAGTGGAAACGTGCCCTAAGAACTGATGAATCACGGTACACGCTCTGGAAAGATGCCATCATCGAATGGGACTCTTGTTCATGGTTCGGACTGGGCCAGCTTGTTTCTGTTAAACGACTGTGCACTATCAACATTGTGCGAACAGTTCGGGGATTGGCGTTTGTTTTCTCTATCAGCATGTCAATGCTCCTGGTCATAAAGTGATATGATTGAGGACGAATGAAATTGTGCTGAAGGTGCAAATCCATGATTCTAGAAAGAAAACGTAATCCCTGATAGGGTTGAAAGTTATTCTTTTTCCACTCTACCTGCTTCCCAAAAACTGAAGATGATTCCTTATCTACAATAACATAGCAAAAATGACAAATATAGTAAGCAAACGGTAATGAATTCTCTTTTGAGTTGCTTCTGGTACCAAATCCGGGTTCATTATGTTCAGCTTCTCATGAAAAAGCATCAGTACCGCAAAATATACCGCAGACTACACTCATTCTACCTATAAATTTTCAACTTAATTTTGTATTCGTTTAGTTGGGATTTGGGCAAAATCCCTGACAAATAGAAAGATTCTTCTTTTTTCTCCCTATCAACTACACAAAAACTGAGAAAACTCGATTGAAACCTCAAGTGAAAAAAACAAAAAACAACATGATTGAAAATTAGAAATTACTACTCTCAGTAGTCTTGTCGGCAACACTCAGCAATCTTTCTGGCCTTCGCAGGAATTCATGAACGTTAAAAAATAATAATAAAGGAGAATGTAATCTTGTTCATCATAAACGATTAATATGAAATTTTCCAATGAAGTTCTTTAGTTTATCAATGTGAACATCCAAAAAATTCACTAAATTTTATCGAAAATACACCACTGGAAGCATAAGCCCCCATAACTCGACCGGCCTCTGGCGACAATAATTCAATGCTTTAGATTGAATTTATTCTTAATGCACCGCGTACGTTATCTAAATTCTCTAGATTCAGAGTATCTTTCTCTTTTAAGGTATTTGCAAGGCCAGTTTCCTTTCTTTATTTTTTAATTTCTGATTTTGTACTGGGGTATACCCCAATTTTAAAATGATGCACGTAATAGTGCAATAACGCGATATTAGGAAAACAATTGTGAATATCTCCCTTCAGATACATTTTGACCGGAAGGAAAGGGATGGTGATGTTAATGGACTTGCGACTATCACTAGTTCAGTACTAGTCCATTGGTTGGGAAAAGAAAACAGTTGCGTAACTTCTCAAGCACTACTTCTTGAAAAGTGCTTATATGATCGGTTTGTCCAGACTCCGTCCGTCCGTTGTAGACACATTGCGTTTAGGCAGGTCAGGGCAGAGATATCAAGCTTCATGCATAGCACACTTTACAATTAGTTACCCCCCCCCCTCCCTACAATTTATCTCGCAGTCAAAACTGTTAAAATTACTGATTTTTAAAATCCAAGATGAAAACAATGAAGGACTAAACCAATTTCCCCGAAGGCTACATTTCAGCCAATTTGTGTTTATTGCAATGCAAAAAAGATCAAATATTTTCATTCACCAAGAACGTTTAGATAAATGTGCTGAAATTTTGAAAATTCGTCAAGCGAATACCTTGCAAGGAAGCAAGATAAAACTGCCATCGAAATTAAGTGAAAGTCATTAAAAGCAAAATATTGGAGCCTTCAACATCTGCGGTTACGATGTAAGCATGAATAATTACTCAATGATATAGTCACTCTATCAGTCACAAATACTCTTTTAGCATTTTGTATCTTCACAAATTAAGGAATGACTCTATTGCTGTGAAGAATTCTCTCTCGCTCTTCTTCTTTATTGCCTTCGTTTTTCTTTCTACTATCTTCTATATTTTTTTATTTATGTTAGAATTAGATTTCAAAGCGAGAATATTGAAGGAAATGAAATCTTTGAGAATAATCCGGAAAATCAATTTGTGTTGACTCATTCGCGGCATGAGAAGACTTTTGCAACGATCCGGCTGAAGAAGTGGAAATTGAGCATCAAAACGGGAAAAAATATCAAAATCGTTGGCAAAATTTGCATAAGTGTACAACGGAAAATACCATTGAAATTTCTCAGGCTACGGAATCGAATGACCTGACTTTATTGCTGGAAATTGACAGTCGACAATCGCAAGGACACCCCATTTTATAGTGTTCAATCAAAAAGTCGATTCAGATCACTAAAAACTGTGCAAAAATAGAAGTCTGATTGGCACAAGACACGAGATGCAAGTAGCATTGCATTTGAACAAATATGTTGATTTGTTGAAGAAAATATAATTCGGAACAACAACTCGAATTTTTTTGATTTTTTCGGAGCACGTATGTTGAATAATATGTCTCTCCTGAAATGCAAGCCGTCGAAAAGTCAACACACTTTTTCTCTACGTGTGTTGAGAAATTACGGGATGAGGTTTAACATTAAATATTTATGAGCATTTACTAAACTTGTAAATGAAACTTGTAATTTGCAGTATGAATTCAAAATAAGTAACAGTATTATTTCAAGAGCCAGCCCAATTCATTAGCTGCTATTGGCATCAGTGGGTCACTTTCTCGGAGTACAGGAAAGTTAGCTCCGGGACAATCACCGCTCGTCTTGGATTGAGCAGAATCTGCACTTTCGGCAACTCTACAGGCTTGGGCTCACTGGGCGGAGCTTCACCTATGCAAGATGCAATTCACAAATTACGTAGCAAAAATAGTATTTGAAAGCTTATAAATTTAATAACGACTCGTTTGTCAAGGTTCCCGATAGGAAAGTGGTTAACGGTTTTGACTATCTTCTGTGTAGATTCCCCTTTCGTTAACTTTTTTTTTCAAAAATTATTTTATATATTTATTCAATATTAAATAACACCAGGGATAGATGAAAGGGGAAATAAATGCCCCCCCCCCCCTCCTTCATATGTTCTTGATAATACTGAGAATAAATAAGCAATAAATGCAAAATGTACAAAGTAAAAATGAAAATGTACAAAAAGATAGTTCATAACTTATCGAATAAAATAAAATAACAAACATATGTAAGCTTACGTAAAAAGCAATTTACAATTAAAAAACTTAACAATGAATTTTTTTCTTTATTGTGCATACTTGGCTGCATTTATTCTGTTCTCTGTTTCTTCATTTCCTCCATCTTATTTTGTTAGTTTTCCAACTTATTTTGATTTTGTTTGCATTTTTATAGCTTTTAGCACTTCTTTATCTTGTTCAAGTTTGTTTTCTTTTCTCTTATTTTTGTCCTCTCTGTAAATATGTTTGTTCTATAATGTTTTCACATTATATTTCATATTTGTATATGTACGTCCAATGGTGCAAAGTAACTTGAGATAACTAGCGGTCTCCCGACTCATTAGTTTTCATAATGTCTATTAATCCCCATTTTTTGCAAGTTTCAAGTTTTTCTTTTATTCCTCCAAGCAAATATATTTTTTTCAAGCTTCTGCCAAATAACCCACCCTCTCAATGGAGAGTGCCAATGCTTTTTCTTAAGTAATTGAGATATTTTCTTCTAATTATTTTACTTTATGCATTCTAATCTGTAATTTATTCTCCTGTCATGGCAAATGTAGTAAAATATAAAAATTATTTTTATTAAAATCGTTAACACTCCAGAGATGTCGCGGATATTTGTAACACGGGTGGTGGCGCGCGGTCTGTGAGACCGCATTTTGAAACTACTTTTTTTTAATGATCAAAAATGAAATTCATGAATATTTTTTATCTATCACTTAGTTTATCTCATTATTAAGAGAAAACCTCAAAAAACTTTTCAATATTATCTAAAAAAAAGCAACTTTTAGAAAGAAATTTAAAAACCCTTCTTTTTCCGTCAAAATTAGACATGAATATTTCAGGAAAGGCATTTATAAAAATAAAATAGTTGAAAATTGATACTTTGCAGTATTTATACTTTTCATACATAAAAGAAAACCATTATAAAAATGAATCATTTCTCAGAGGATAAAAATGCCTATTTTTTATTATAAAAAAACTATAAAATAATTTTTCTCGATATTCAAAATTATTTTATTCAAAACTATTATAAAGGGAGGTCAAATAAACGGTGTTTTTGAACTGAGTACAGATTTTTTGGGAGATGATAGAAGAGGTCCTTAAAAGTATTTTTTGTCATATGAACATGGGGTCCCCGCAGCTCCGTTTACTTCCAATACTGCATTGAACAATCAAATGACACCGGGACGCAGTGTGCGTTGGTAGGCCTAGATTATTTTATTTTTAACAATTAACAAAAGCAATCTACTGTCTGACTTTTACAGTAATTGTTCGAAATGACCGCCATTTACATATGGACTAATCGTATTTTCCAAAGGGGTTGGATACCATGGAATCTCCTTGACGAAGTTTGTCCTAAGACTTTTCAACAAACAAGCACGTGCACGGTCATTTCATGGATTTTTATATAATAACAAATATATTTGAACAATATTTTCACTAAAACGATATCTTTTCCGGGAAATCAATTCACCAGCTTTTGAAAAAAATTCTCTCACACAGAAGAGATGTGGTTGAGAAACAGAAACAGATGAGAATCACGGCCTACGAGATAGTAAACGAGCAGTACGTGGTTTATACATAGGTGAAGTTATTATAACAATGTATTGAGAAGCAGAATATAAAAAAAAAAATGTAAGATCGATGTATGACACAGCTGGAATCGAGAATCGACTTTCGGAATCGGGAATCGCCCACCACTACTTTTTTTCCATCATTTCCACTTTATCGTTCGAGAAACCATCACCAGAGAATTCTCGGCGTTCAGGACTGCAAGAAAATCCACTTGTTTCACTTATTTCTTTTTACTTTTTCCACTCGACAAAAATCAGTGAAAAAAGTTTTTCCGATCGACCATCTTGCCTGCCGCAAAACAAGTGGAAGTGACTTCTGAAAAATAAAAACACTGGTAAACTTATTCAGTTTGACTTCACGGAGAATTCTCTGATTCTCGAGAAATTCCCTAGTGACTGTTTTCCGAACGCACCCATTTAACAGAAAATAAATGAGAAAAGTCGGCTGGCCAGGGGGTTGCTGTCGTTCATGGCCACAGATGTAAGTTATTTCTTTACTTTGTGATCTTTTCACAATAGACCCTTGCTTCATCTGTCGGCAAAAATTGTAACCGTTTTCTTTATCCGAATTTTGCAGCGTGAGCACAAGGATTTAACAAAAACACTTTTGCCTTGAACATTTGTAGAGTGATCATAATGACTGAACGGGTTTTTACACTATTTTACAAATGAAATAATATAATTTATTATTCTGTTCTTTTTTAGATTTTAATATATAAATTACAGCATTTTTAAGCAGTATTTGAAAATGACAAATCTGAACGACAAGTAAAATTATGGCAGTCGATTCTAATTATTTGACGCAAAGAAGTGCAGAAGTTGCTGTTCCTTCAAGACTTTTTTTATATGAGAGAATATATGAGGTTCAGTCAGTAGATTAAATGAAATTCCTGGAGACAGAGAAAACCGACTCTCTCAGCAAGCTAAACTAAGGGCAAAATTACCAAATAATACGTAATTTTAAGACAAATAGGCAAACTTCAAAAATATGCATTATGACTTTCTATTTTTTTTTTTGTGCGAATGTAAGTCGTGCCGGTTTAGCTAGTTTACTGAAATATAAATTTTAATAATGCTCGAAATTCGCCATTCAACTCCGATCCGATCTCCCTTCCTTTTTTCTTCTTCCCTCTAATTCCCGGTTTTCCATACAACCTTCTTGACTCTGCCCTAATTGGATGTGATTTGTGTGATCGGGCGATAAGGTTTTGGGATTCCTTGTACCGCCGTAGCCACCGATAAGAATGGCTATTCCTATTCCTTATCGGTGGCTACGATACCGCAAAAGACACCAGCAGACCATATTCCATCTGCCTAGAAATGTTCAACTTAATTTTTTATTTGTTTATTTGGGTTTTGCTTAAGGGCAAAATCCCTGACAAGGAGAAAGATTGTTCTCTTTCCACCCTATCAAATTCACAAAAACTGAAGATACTGAATTTTACTACAATGAAACATGACAAGGTAATTTAACATGATTTAGAAATAATTTGGAAATACATTCTATTCATCTTGTGCATTTCAAGACTCGGCACTCTTCTGGCCTTCGCAGGAATTAATGACCGTTTAAAAATAATAATAAAGGAGAATGCAATCTTGTCCATCATAAACAATTAATAATAAATTTTTCAATGAATTTCGTTAATGTTTCTATGTGTTCATATGAATAATTAACAAATTTTTTTCAAAATTACACCACGGGAATAACTCGAGCGGCCTCTAGTGACAATAATGCAAAGCTTTACATTTGAATTCTGCTTTACAATTAATGCATTGCGTACTAGCCCGGGAGCCAGCGACACTGTTTTTTGAAACATATGCTCAATAATAATTTTTTTCCGTGTCATATTAACATAAAATCAACTCCCGCTGGCGCAGCAGCAGGACAATGCTTATAAGCGGATTGTTAATTATGTTTAAAAAAAAATCGGTAAATGTTACAAATGTTCAAAGCTGATATGTTACAGGATGTTTATTGACATTCCATTAAGAAAAAAAAATACTTCCTGCTACATCTATTGTAGAACGATGTACTCCTGCCGTCAGCGTAATGATGTGAAAAAAAAAATATCTGTTCACTTAAATGTTCAGAGCTGAATTTTTTTTTCTTCTACCATTAATTTAATCACTAAGACAGTGAAAAAAACTTATACCGTCAGCCATTTGATAGGACATAGCTTTGGCAGGAGCAAAATAGTCGCGCACGAACAAACAGTATTTCTCGTAGTCAAATTTGTTAAAATCCAAGATGAAAATCAATGACGGTTACATAAGATGGCCAGGACTAAGCCATCTCTGAAAGCTACAATTAAGCCAATTTGTGTTTATCGCAATGACTATATTCATTCACCAAGAAAGGTTAGATAAAAATGCTGAAATTTTGAAAATTCTTTAAGCGACTAACTTGCAAGGGAGCAAGATAAGAGTACTATGAACACTAAGTCATTAAAATCTTCTACATTTTTTTTTATTTATGTTAGAATTATATTTCAAAGCGAGAATATTGAAGGAAATGAATCCGCGAATACGGTAGAAGAATCCAAAAAATCAATTTATGTTGACTCATTCGCGGCATCAGAAGATCTTTGCAACGATCCGGCTGATGAAGTGGAAATTGATCATCAAAATCGAATTTGAATCGAAACATATCAGAATCGAAACGGAATATACCATTGAAAATATAAAATCGCAGCCTACGGAGTTGAATGACCTGACTTTAAGCGGAAAATAGTGAAACCATATGGGGGTAGCATCTTGAAAGATACCGATTTAGAAACTCTCCAAGACGTCGTACAAAAAGCAGCATCAATCTGGACAATAGGAAAAAAAAAACGCGTTACCAGAAAATATAACCAGGGAAGAATTACAATGGGAAGCGAAGCTCGGGGGATTTAGTGAAATCGGATGTAATTAGCGATCCAAGCGGCCAGGCCGCTTCGACTTTAATCGAAACTGAGCCTTAGATGAAAAATACAGTTTTAAATAAGTGACTGCATACTAAATAAATTATTAGGTGAACATAAAATTCCAAAATTGGAGCAGTTATTTTCTACTCTCTCTAATCTAGCCTTCTTTAGATAAAATTGTATTTGTATCTAATTTCCTACAAGGTGATTGGTTTTCTTCAAAGAGCCGTTTCTGCGCGGCGCATTCATGGCAGTTGTTCTTCTATTCAACGAATGTCATCAGCGAATCCAGCAACTAAGTGCCCGATTTTATTTTTTTCTCCGACAAGTCAAGACAGGCAGTGCCAGATTGTGCTGCATTGACACGTTACAACTCAGAACAGAACAAGAACACATTAGTAACATGAAGAGATGCGTACGCCCAACGTTAAATGAACGGAATAAAATAGTATTTACGAAAGGGTGGTCAAAAGAACAGCACGGGTGGGGAGGGGAATAGGAGCAGTACTGGATAGGAGAAGCCTGTGGAGCAGCACCATGAAGGCCGGAGGGAGGGTTTATCAACAGCGGAAGTTCCCTTCCTTAGCGGCCTGGCCGTTGGAGACCAGTGGCGCTGTTTCGATTTCACTTGAATAGCATTGGAACTGTTACGACCTGCGCTTCCCGTTCTTCCTCTTCCCTGATATAACTCTCTCCGATTTGATAAAAGGGGGTGTCCGTTCCTCGACTATTGACAGATTTTTACATCATTTTATTGAGTGGCGGCGCATATCGTCGAAAAAACAGTCCACGTTGGCAAAGACTTCCCAAAACATATAGTATTAGGGGTGGCACTGAAAGGCTTGACCAATAGCAAAAAAATTGTCAACATTATTAATAGATACGGTCACCAAGGATTAGAAACGGAAGCAACTTTTTCGTGCACTAATCAAGTAGATATTAGCCCAGAGGAGCAAAAGAGCACCGAATTTCCAAAATGATGATGCAGAGAACGAAACTGATGATCACGAGGAAATAACTAACAACCATTTTAGCGATAGTGGGGATTCTGACGAAGATGATTTAGATGTGCATTTTTAAAAATCAATATTTCAATATTTATGAATACTTTTTACTTATCTTAATATTTAAAAAAAATCATTTAGGTCCTTTCCTTCCTTCCCTCCTCTTCCTGCTAGGTCCTATCAAATCTAGGACGATAATTATCCTAGCTTGAACAAATATGGACGATAATTATCCTAGCTTGAACAAATATGGACGATAATTATCAAATCGTCCTAGCTTTAACAAATATAGCAACGAAACGTGTCGCTGACTCCCGGACTATTATCTTAGTAGCATTCAGAAAGAGTGATTAGTTGGGTTTTGTTCTAATAGAATAGCCAGCTGATAAGATGGAGCGAAAAAAAAGATAAAAAAAAGGTAGCCTAGACCCTCAAGCAGTCAATAAATAAATAGAATGTTATATAACACTTTGACGGAGTGAAGGATGGAATTGAATGATAATCCCTGGTCCCGCTATGTCCTGAAAATAACCCTTTTTGGAGGACTTCTCGATGTTTACCGTTCATTAGATGCTGCAAAGACAGCTAAGATGCCTATCAATGATAAGTGAACGGCCTTATTATATTTTTATAAGAATGGCTCTATACGTCTGGCTAATAAATTATGAAAAAGACATTTTGGTAATACTTGCGCATGTGCAGTTAAACATTATTTAGTAAAAATGCTCATATTTCATCAAATATTTAAGATTTTTCTATTCTGATTGCAGGGTGTTGTCTCTACTGTAGTGTATCAAATTTCCTGAAAATGGCATTGCATTGAGTTGAAAATTGTGCATGTTATCTACATACATAAAAATATACGCATGCATGTATGTATATATATTTGTCTCTTATATAAATCTACAGTTTTATTCCGATCTTGATGAAATTTTACACACTTGACCTTCAAAGCAAGAGGAAGATCACTGTCTACCTGAGATTTCTCAAAAAACATTTCTTCGATATTATTCGATAAAAAGCGATATTCAGATGACAGCGCCTTCCTTTGGGAGCATTTTAAAACAATTTTTCGTGCATGGTTTTAGTTTCAATTTTGTGTCGCCATCTACTGGGAGCATTTTAAAAGTAGTGTTTTCGATTTTTAAACATGAATTTTTTCTTAAAAAAATTCTAAGCTTTTTTCATATGTTGTTTTTTTTTTTTAATATTCGCACACAGAAATTGCAACATTTCATCAAAAAAAGAGCCCAAGCAACGCCGGGTAAAACAGCTAGTAAACAAAAAAGCTTACGAAAAAATTTCTATCTCCATGAATATAGGTACTATTCTGATACAAATAAACACAGATAAGTAAAAGAAGCCTCATTATCATATGCTACAGCTACTACGCATTTCAAGCATTTTTTTTTTACAAGATGATCCCAAACATTATTTTTTTTGTTCAATTTGTTGCTGGTCCCCTATTTGCTTTCGGGACAAAACCTTCGCTGAAATAGATATGGTGTAACATGCTCTTTACGCCCTTCAAGTTTTAGGATAATTCCTTATGTATTTTTCTAGGTATTCGACAAAACGTCTAAATCGAAAGGAGTTTATATTATTTTGTCCAATCCCCGTATAATAAAATGTCTGTAAACACGATAACTAGAAGCGAACCCACCCGATTGTATAACGATGAAGACTCTATTTTTAATATTTAAGAATAAATTCTGGATATCTTTACTGATGACGAGCTCGTAAAACAGAAGTGTTAAAGCTCAATTAAAAGCGAACGGGACCATCCTCATATTGTCAAATATCGACAAACATTAGGATGATCTCTTGCTGTTCACGATAACATAAAAAGTGGAGAAGCTTCTCAGTGAAATCGGTGACTGGGGCTTCTTTTTTTTTTTAACGATTTCCTCCTTTTCAACCTGTTCTCGCCAAAAGTAGGTGGAGAGAAAAGATGTAAATCTTCATTATTATTTATTCGTCGTCGTCTCGGTTCGCACGAAATCCAACATAAAAAACGGACGTGCGAAGCTGTCATTTGCAATTCGAGTGAATTTCTTCTTTTTTTTTTATATTCTGAAATACGCTCCAGGGCATCGTGGAATAATTTAGTCGTTTAAGACGCGTTCTTTGAAAATCAAGCTTTCTTTCGCGCATTTGACTGGGACTCAAGAATTGGATTTTTTTTTTAATCGAAACTAGTTCATTCCCGTTTAGAAAAATTAATTCCCTGTTCGTTTGAAATTATCCACCATAAATCCATACAAAATTATTATATTCAAATATTGAGAATCTAGAATTCTTGGGAAAGTATGGACCCTTTGTTTAATTAAGCAAACAGGTATTATTATTTTGTCTTTAACAATATTGTCAGTATTGTCTTTAGTATTGCAATGGTTATTAGAAGTTAAAGGTTAGCCAACTCCATTGTTGTCCATTGTTAAAAAGGATTTAAAAGGATTTCGTGCTTTCTAAATCATCAGAGTTTGTGATTTGCATTTCGACAGACGAATTATTATAACTTCTCTTTCTTTACCTTTTCGGTGTCGAGGATTTTAAGTAACCATTGAATCTATTTGAAATATAACCTATCAGGGAATCAGCCAAGGCCTCCTATAATCACTGAAAAAAAAATGGCGACGATTGGAGGCCGACTGGCTGTATGAAATAAGCTGAAATAGAAGAATATGCTTTAATCTTCTAACAAAATCTAAGTTTTTGAAATTTTGCTATTTATATGGCTTGATGTTGCGAATAAATATAGTCATGCTAGCTGTTACCCGCGGCTTCGTTCGCTCGCGCCATCTGTTGAGGGGAATTACAAAGCAAAAGCAAGGAATTTTAAAAGGACTTAGGAAAGCGGTGTTTTCCCGTCGGAAAGAGGTATTTTCCCGCGGTAAAAAGTAGCCTATGTCACTCTCGAGCTCTCCGACTATCTCCAGATAGAAAACCACATCAATCCGTCGCTCCGTGTCGACGTGAAAGAAGGACAAACAAACAAGCATACACACTTTCACATTTATACATGTTTTTTTTTTTTCAGTGGCGTCCTCGGACGATTTGCGTGGTCATTAGATTTTTTGATGTCGCTTTTCTAAAAAACGAAGGCGTGTTGACCTAAACCCTTTTACACGAGTTAATTTTAGATGACCCCCAAGTTGTATGTTTAAGCCCATCGAAATTTATAATCTACACCAGTCTTTCTTCTTACTCCGTGATTACAGCTTGATGTGACCGACCAATACCTCGTGCACTCACTCCAGAAGCTTTCCAAGCATCTATTTGACCCCTTTTCTAGTCTGACAAGGTGATGTTACGAGGCATTGTGTTTAAGTTGCTTGCTTACAGTCACTTGCAACCCTATTAGGCATTGAGAGTGTTTATTCAGACTTAGGAAAATGGGTTTGTAAATTGTTCCCCAGAACGATACAGATTGGCTTCTCCGCACGGCATCTCCACCCACAAATAAGCTTAGTGCGATTTAATAAAAACAAACTGCGTTTACGGAAAGATTGTACAATTGGCAACAGGGTAGGCGCACATAATCGCACTACAACAGAAATCAGTGTTCTTGGATAAAAAGAAAAAATATTTAACTCATGCGTGAATGATTTTTATTCAAACTTCTTAAAAGAGCTCTTCCGTGTTGTCGGTTGTACAAAAGTTCCCAAAACAACAGACTAAAATGGGATTGAGTCTTTGGGGTCTGACCTTTCGTCCGGCCTGGTTGTTGTGTCGTCCGAGGGCGGCTCTCATCGTCTTGCGATGTTTCTTGTTCTTCCAGAGGGCGTCGGCAAAGGTTTTGCTAAATTTGAGCCCATAGCGGACGTTGTCGCCGCAGCCTCCCCACTTGAAGTCGCCGTTGGGAGGTTCCAGAGGCAGCTGACCGCAGCCGCAATAGTACAGGAGACCGGCGCTGCACGCCCTCGCCACCGTGTAAGCCACGGCTGCCGAGGCCAGCGCATAAACGAACGCCTGCTCACGAGTGCCTGAAAGTTCACAAATCGACATGAATTAAATGGACATTTTAATTGCAACGAAGCAATGTCAGTACGCTAATCGGATTTGTCACGCTAAAAAAATGTCGTTATAATGAGGGAGAAACGAAATGAAAAGAAACGGAAAAAGAGGGTGGCGCATAATTAATCTCGCATCCCGTGATGCGCGATGGCATTTTTTCACGCCTCTTTTTCATTCTTTTTTTTCTTCTTACCTGTGGTTAAGTCGGGAGTGAAGTTGGGCGCCAGTGTGACTGTGGTGCAGTTCCATCTGCGATCGGCGAACGCCTCCTGACACGAGACTATGGTTTGGCTGGCGGCAGCCACCACGTGTGGCATCACCTCGAGGTGGCGTTTGCACAGCTTGGCCTGCGCCGCTACAAGCTCCTGGTTCCTCCTCGAGCGGAGGCAGTGCGACGAGGCGTTCCACGACACCGTCGATCGGCTCAGCGCTCTTCAACGAGAAAAAAAAAAAAAATGTTGATGCCTTTGAAACATGCTGTCGTGGGAAGAGATTGTTGTTTTTTTTATTATGAATGACACTTAACAGATTTTTAAAAAGTCAAATAGAAATTTATAAAAAAAAAAAGTAAAATGAAATGAATTAAAATTATTGCGAATTGAGCGTGTTGAAATCTTCCGCGAATGTCTTTACAGGGAAGCTAACACTTTGCTCAGTCGATAAAAACTAAATTTAATGATGAAATACAAAATTGCGGGTATCCACACCGTGAACAAGCATTTTCCTAATCTTTCAGTGCACTGTTTCTCATCATCGCACCGATTCAATGTGTTTCAAACCACACACTTGTTGATCGCGATTTGTGGAGACTGGCATTACCCTACTGGAAAATGCCGTTGTTTCCAACCAATATGGACATGAAAGGTAGTAAGTAACCTACCAGGTTTCTACCTTTGACGAGTTTTGTCTTCCAGTCGGAAATGCTAAACTGCTAGTCCCGTTGAACGAAAACCCATCCCCATCACAGTTCCACTAGCTTGCTGGTTGCTATAAAAGGATTCTGGTTCCTTCTTAATAACATGCATTTCCGTCGGGACCATCCAGGCTCCACTTCTTTTCACAGAAGAAAAAAGCACACCAAGCCACTCATCCGTCCATGACATATGCTTTCGAGCCAATTCCAATTGGTTTGACGTGGTTTCTTCCGCTTGTTAGTGTAAACCAGTACAAGATTTACCTTAATTAATCTACAGGGCGACTCAAAAGTCGCAGTACACCCTGTTTTTTCGAAAACGTTGCAGGAATTGGGAAATCTGAATATTCCAGTAAGGTATGTGTGAGGTGATCTATCTTTTACGGTATGTACTGAACATATTGAAATGGGCCATCTTGAATCTAATTCAATTTATTTTTAATGGAAAGGGGGTCGTGTGATATATCAAATAACATGAGCATTTTCTGACAAATTCATTCCTGTAAACAGATTCGAAGTAGCAGTTATGGTTCCATGGTAGTAGCAAAAATATAGAGGACAGTACTGGTGGGTAGCCTATCCTCTCGCTTCAGGGGCCGCTTTATAAAATGATAACTGGGAAATTTTATTTCGTTAACCCATTTGCGCCGAAATTTAAGATATGAAGTGTCAATTTCCATTTTTCCCAAATAAAATTTCCCAGTTATCATTTTATGAAGCGGCCTCTAAAGCGAGAGGATAGGCTACCCACCAGTACTGTCCTCTATATTTTTGCTACTACCATGGAACCATAACTGCTACTTCGAATCTGCTTACAGGAATGAAATTGTTAGAAAATGCTCATGTTATTTGATATATCACACGACCCCCTTTCCATTAAAAAAAATTGAAGTAGATTCAAGATGGCTCAGTTCAATATGTTCGGTACATACCATAAAAAGATAGGCCACCTCACCCATACCTTACTGGAATATTCAGATTTCCCAATTTCTGCAACGTTTTCGAAAAAACAGGGTGTACTGCGACTTTTGACTCGCCCTGTAGATAAATTAAGGCAAATCTTGTACTGCTTTACACTAACAAGCGGAAGAAACCACGTCAAACCAATTGGAATGGGCTCGAGAGCATATGTCATGGACGGATGAGTGGCTTGGTGTGCTTTTTTCTTCTGTGAAAAGAAGTGGAGCCTGGATGGTCCCGACGGAAATGCATGTTATTAAGAAAGAACCAGAATCCTTTTATAGCAACCAGCAAAGTAGCGGAACTGTGATGGGTTAACAAAATAAAATTTCCCAGTTATCATTTTATGAAGCGGCTCCTGAAGCAAGAGGATAGGCTACCCAGCACTATTGTCCTCTATATTTTTGCAACGCCTTGTGCATTGAAGAAATGAAGTCTTGAAGAAATGTGATTAGTGAAGATGTTTTTTGGAAGAATTTTCTAAAGAGATAATGTCCAAATTTTTTTATAAATTCAGATCGCAAGGGAATAGAAGATATTGAAGAAATTGACAAGAATCTTGGAGAAAAGAATTAATGATTGAAGAAGTGTCGCCCTGGCGGTCGATATTATCAATAACAGATTGGGCTTTACAATGTAATGAGAAAAATCATCTACCTAATTGGGAAAATGTTAATATACAGTAAAAACCTATATACAGGGTGATTGAGAAAGGTAGGTCACGAATGAAATACCATGTACAGTTTGTAGCGGGGAACAATATTTTTGCTATAAACATAGGTCCGGAAATGCATCCTTACTGAGATAATGCTACTTGTACGAGGTAGGAATGACATTACATTAGGTGTTCAAAATGCCGACTCTGAGCCTCGAAGTCGTTGGTCTAGTGTTTGAAACGCTCGGCGATGTGGGTGATCACGGTCTGGAAAACGCTGTTGATCCTTTCCCTGTGCCTCGCCGTAGACGAGATGCATGTCCGCCAGCTCCGCATTAGTCAAGCGATCCATTGTACGACAATGGTGTTACATGTTTCGTTTCCTCTCTTTTAAAGGAGAGAACACGAACAATTTACATGTTTAGATCCTAATTTACATGAACCCTATCATTGCCGTCCGGATAACGCACATCCATTCCTACTTCGTACAAGTTGCATTATCAATTACGATTTAAAAAATTTGATTATCCAACCAGCTAAAGAGTTGAGTGTCTTCCGCCATTTTGATTTCACTCGGAGTCCTGCCTCGCTCTGCGCGACCGGTCACATTCAATAAGCGAAGTGGTCATTATTCTTAGACAAGATTTTCGCAACCACTCTCCAGTTGTTTGACATACTAACAATATTAGTAGGCTAAAAGAACAGTGGTTGCATTTTTGTATCTGTTGACTCTGATTGGTTGATTGCAGAGAAAATGCAGTGTTGTAATTGGCACTTAGGTCAGCACCTGATTGGTTGCGTAAGTGGTCGTTATAGACAGATTTTTTAAAGTATATGTTTAGATACATAGGGGTTCGAAAATGATTGCGTTAGACAGGTGATCGTTACGCTAACAGATTATTCCATGTAATTTTCTGCGGGACCAAGCAAAAGTGGTCGTTAGCACAAGTTTTACTGTAAAACAACAACCAAATTATTGAAAAAGAAGCAATAGCCATCAAATTGAATACTTATAATTTGGCCATTACTAAAATAATCTAAATTAATTGTTTTGTTTATTTACTTTGATTTTAATGTAGTAAAGAATGTGTCATTTGATAATAATGAAGTAAAAAGTGATATTTGAGGCTCCTGATTTTATACGATTTCATTTTATTTTATTTAAAATTTACTTAATAATATTAAGAAACAATAATATGAACTGGAGCTAATTCTCCAAACATCTGGTAATGATATTATCTGAAGAGAAAAAAAAAAACGGAAGGAAAAATCCTGCGACCTGGATTCGAGCCAAGAACCTCGCATAGTAGCCAGTTATGCTTGAACATTATTGCTCAGCGGAAGTTCCCCTTGAAATTAAAGCAATCGCGTATGCCAAAATCAAGTGGCCAATTATCGGCCAATAACGACATTATCACCTCTAACAAAGATTGTTGAAAAATTGATATTTTCTGACCTAGTAAGGTACGTGTGGCCAAAACTTCCAGCACACCAGTACGGCAGCCGGCCCGGTCAGAGTGTTTTATGGATCCCTATTAAACTATAAACATAGGCTGTTGAATCACGTGATAAAGGACAGAAATTTATAATTGCCTAGACTGACATTTCAAAGGCGTTTGACACCATCTCCAGGGATCAATTACAGCAGGACCTGCACACCTTTGGTGTCATCGAACCTTATAATGCTTTGATCAAGGACTATTTTACGGATCGTACAAACCAAATACAACGGCAGATACTTATTACAAAGCCGTCCAGTAGGGGTATTATACAAGGTTCCACTCTGGGCCCCCTTATGTATGACCCGTTCCACTCTGGACCCGTTTAACTTGTGTATCCTTAGCTACGTCGATGATAATTTTCTGTATACGACTTTTCACCCACAGGATCTAACAAAAACTTTGTCGAATTTGGATGAGGATATAAGACACTTGCATCTTTGGTATACAAAGCGTGGGTTGTCTCTAATTAAAGACAAAACCGTTGTTTTCATAGCCTCTAAGGATGATCTGAGTGGTAATACCATCAAAATCTTAGGGATCTCTTTTGATGCTAAGTTGCAATTTAATGTATTAACGGATCGAATTGTCATTAATTTCCATCGAAAATTATATTTGATAAAGTGTATATGACCGTATCTATCGCATAAAGACATGGCAAGGTAGATACTGTGTGATATTCTGGGAAAGTGCGAAAAAATGCCACTTACACCACATTATTGTTGCCTACAATAACGTTATCCGCATGGCCTTTAATCTTTCCAAGTATCAAGCCATAAGCTCTACTTGTCTACACTATAAGTTGCCTACACTTGAGGCTATAAGGAAAATAGGATTGTTGTCTGAACTGTCTAATGCGGTTCGATGGGATGATCACCCGATTGCGTTTGTATGCCATTGGTTAAGTGCAGAAGCTGGTCTCCGTTCAACTAGATATGAGAAGTTCCAAATACCTTTTTTGACAACTATTTATCGAGACCGGCATTTCCCTTATAATGCGATACGACTTTGGAATGATTTCTCGCTAGAAATAAGGCGTCTCCCACTAGAATGCACAGCTCAAGTTTGCCGTTTATCGTGTCGTCATTTTAAAACTCAACTAAATGACCAACTTTGAAACCATCGGCCCACCTGAAAAGGGATGCTTTAATTTGCTTTAATTAAATAACTAAATTTACTGATTAACGTTTGATTCACAGATCTCTCCTTCTTCACTTCAATAAACTAACAAGTTGTTCCCTTTTCCATTAAAGATGTTTGAACTTTACAACATACTTTTGACTAAAGGCGAGTCGCGGGCTCGAATCCCGCTGAGGCATGAATGTTTGTGTTTGTTGCTTTACTTACAAGCTTGGAAGACCAAGCAAAAGCCTCAGTAGAATTTCCAATAGATCCAATGGTTATTTAACAGTTTCGACACTAAAAGGGTAAAAGAAGAATAAACAAGATAGATAGATACACATTTGACTATGAATTTTTTATTTTTTTTTGAGAAACTATAATGATATAATGAAACCCAACTTTGCTATTCATGGAGGAAACTTAGTCTCTATAAATCGAAGCTAATGCAAATAAATTTGCCCACAAAACGAATTTTGTCAATCCGAATTGATGTCAATTTATTTCTTCCCTTTTGGAAGTTTTCATAAGCGGTTTGATTGTTGAATCAGCCATAGAACGATGAAGAAGACGACAATGATTATGCTGAAGAGGATTATGGAAAATCTCTAGAGGTGCTATTGCTAGGCTGCGAACTTGTACTTCGAAAAGTGCACCAGACAATTTGTTTTCTGCTCCTTTCGCAATTAAAAGCGAACTAGACGTGTAGATATTTCATGCTATGAATTAGAAAGTTTTTAATTTTAATTAGTTTTTTTTGGTACACTGGTGGACAAAAGTTTGGGGTAGGTGTGTTTTCTAAGAAAACAATTATTTAGAGATTTTATTGTTATGGCACCTTTTAAGTTACTATTGAATATATCAAAATTGACAATTGAAAAATTGATCTTTTAATTTGTTTTTAAGTTACATGCAAAGTATGCAAACTGAACTGGTCAAAAGTTTGGGGTAACAGGTAAATAACTGACATTTTTACAGTAAAGTGCATGAAT
>JAHWFO010047174.1:491645-522209 GCA_023313115.1 Rhysida immarginata | reverse complement strand
ATTAATATTATGTGGAATAGTGTTTTCGGAGTTATTTTTCTTTGTATAGTTGTGTCCACAGTTTTTGGCTTGATTCCTTTGTATGAATATTCCATTTAACATTTAACCCTGTCAAGAATATTTCATCAATTTTGACTGAGTGTGTTTATAGTTTATATCATGGATTTTATAAAATTAATTAGGTTTTCGGAGGTTTAGTTAATGAATCAAAATATACTTAATTTAATATTAAAATAACACTTCTAAAAAATTATTTAACGTTGTATGTATTTATTTATATATTTATTTTCTAATCCTATTGTAATTATAGTAGGCTGGCTATGCTTAGTTTGTTTCTAGAACTAAAAATAAGGGGAAAAAGATAACTGATGAATAATTATAGCCAAATGATGTTATTCATGTAGGTATCCTGATAAAATGGCCCCGGAGATAACGGTCCCGGAGAAATTGGTCCCAAATATTTGCTTATTTTTACATTTCTCTAGTCACTTCCTAAATTATTTACGCCAGCCTAATATACCTCAACTATATTTTTTTTTTCTTGTTAGACATTACTATGGAAGAAGTCTTCAAAGCTTTGGGCGTATTACTATATTTTAATTCTGATTTATGATTAAAAGTTAGTAAAATTAGTACATGAGCATATTTATATCGTAAACAATTCAAATAAATCTGTTATAAATGTCCATCTTAGGCCTAAGGGTCGTTTTAATAATTTTTTTTTTAATTTTAGTATGAGTAATCATCACAGCTCATTTAGTTTCATTATAGTTTAATGATTGTATAAAAGAGTGTCGTATCTTAAGTTCTTAGCTCAAATTTTCAAAGATTTGCTGGAAGATTCGTGGTAGATTTTGAGAGTATCCATGCTGGCACCGTTTTTGTTATCTCCGGGGACCTTTTATCCGGGCCTTTTTTATCCTGTAGCATGGCCTGCTAGATCTCCCGATTTCAACCCCATGAATGAGGACATCTATTGTTTATTCTACTCCAGTTTTCATGATATTGAGGATCTTCAACAAAAAGTAGGAGCACACAAGGAATTTTTGAGCATGTGAGGAGGCAGTCTTGATTCCTCAATGCGTTTTCATAGTTACTCATGTAAGTAATCTAAGTAGATACCTATAACTAAATAACGAATCCCTTTAGGAAAAACCTTTATAGAAACTTCTTTCCAACCCACTATTTTTTGTTACACCCTGTATAATCTGTAGAGAATCCTAAACAAAGGCGATTCTTGTCGAGATGCTAAATCATTTCCCGATCGAATCCCGTTTTTCAACTCCGAAATGCAAAACAAAAAAAAAAGAAAACCCACGAATGAGCGATTTCGCCTCGTAAAACGTCTTATTCGTCCATCTCCTTGAGAAAACGTGATATTTTTATGAGTCCATAAATAACGAACAAGTTGAAAGCATCGTTCATCATTAACAACGATGTATCCTCTATATACACAACCTAGAAGGGTGTGTAAACCACTCCTCGATCGTTTGGCCTATAAATAATAACAATAATAGTTGCAATTTTTTTTTTCCTTCTTCTTCTTCTCTTTCCAAGTTGCTGCTCGTTTTTTATTGAGTTTCTTTCATTCGCGAGAGATTAATATTCACGGGGTCGATTCGATTGAGGAAAAGAAGATGAATAATGCTCGTTAAATATACGTTGGCCAATGCTAACACTCTGATTAGAAAATTGACGACCAATGGAAATAATTTGTTGAAACGATCTCGTCGTGGCAACTTGGCATTATTATAGACAAAAAAGAAGAATTGAACAGATAGAAGAGGTGAAGAAGGAGGAGGGAGGGAGAGAAAATAATTACGTGTCCGAACTTGTTTAGATTTCTCACTTGAGACTCCATAAATATAGTGAGATGTCAGCATCGTCGAATAATAAAAGCAATGATGATGATGATGACGGCCCAAAAGGAATCGAAGGAAAAAATTTAAAAAAAATTAATTGAAAAATAAAGTCTCGTTTCTAATAAGCGAAGATTCGTTTAAATTTGAAGTTTTTTTTTAAACAAAGCAAATTACACTAGAGAAAACTTGAGTAATTAAAAAAAAAAAAAAAGTTGTAGCTCTTTATTAGGAATTGAAAGCTTTCCTGCTTCTTATTTCGTTTCTTAATGTTATTTTCGATTCAACATTCTAATAAAGAAATCATTTTCCCGTGTCAACAACAAAATCACATGTCTTAGAAGAAGAAGAAGAATTTTCTATAAATTGATAAAATATGTAATATCTAGGTAATCGATAAAACTAAACTCATCTGTTTTCCACAATACTCTGACAATATACTTACTTGGATTTGTAATGATGTAGGTTGTAAGGCATCATAAGAATTAAAAAAGAACCTGTTATAAACACTGGTAAACAAAATATGTCACTTTGCTTTGGAAAATTAACCAGCACTCTAGCTAGACATTGATATATCAAGACCAAAATTAAAAATGCTGTAATGTTCATCAGAACAATTTTGTAAATTTAGCTTTCAGTTCATTAAAGAAACTTAGGCACCTGTTTTCTAATTATACAGGTCTCCTGTGTTTAATTGGTTCTATGAAATAATCGCGTAAAGTCGATTCATTATGTAAATTCGTGAAATATCATTTCTCCCGTTTTGAATCTTGAAAATATTTTTATCACAATTACCTCTTTTTCCCAAGATGTTTGCTCTGAAAAAGATTCCAACAATGACCCTTATTATTATTATTAACTTTTTATATAGAAGATTTTCACCAAGAGATAAATTACTATTGATCAAGGAATAATAATAATACATTTTTTGAAATTGAAATTGAAACTAAGTACAAAACTAAAAACTCTTGAGATTCCCCGAAGCATGTTTTACATTTTAAGGGCCCAGAATTTTACATTACAATCCACACTAATATTGCTTGTTTTAATGCATCTCATAGTTGTCAAAAGATAACCCATCTAGTTAAACAGTTTTGCATTTCGTGGTCAATGAAAGCGCAATCATTCATAAAGTCGCAGTGGTATTTGAACCCGTGACTCGACGATCTCGAGATCACTTGCGCTCCTGTTCTCTGGGCCACCAAGCCGGCTATTTTGCCATAATAACAAGACTAATGGTAAAAGAGCGTAAGGTGAGAATGAAATGAAGTAAACAATAAGCGCCAAATACATTGGTCGACATAATAGAAAAATATAAAGAAGTCGTCAGAGCTCTTGCATTCAAAAATAAAAAAGGTCTGTATCGTTGAGATGAGAGTTGTATTGTATGCAAGTATGCAACTTCATGTGAAATTTATGGATTAAGATTTTGATATATAACGTGTTTAAAAATGCATAAAATTGCATATTTTGGCCTTTTGTTCATTTCTTATTAGCAGAGCCTTTTTTTTTCTTTTAATCTGACCCAGCTATTTCTGAAAATCTGTTGGAATTCAAGAATTTTGGGGGAATTTCGGAAAGTGAAGATTTATTTTCATGCATTTTAGGTTTGGTTTGGTTTGTTTGGTATTAACGTCCTTTTCAACTGCTATGGTCATTTCAGGACGGCATTATAGGGGCCGCAAATTTTGCCTCGCAAGGGTTCTTTAACGTGCAGCCGGCAAACGATTACAAGGGCTTTACTTCCCTTTCACGAAGGAAGCGCGTGATCTCAGGATTTCCCCCTGAAAAATCCTCGTCGTCCTCGGCCGGGATCGAACCCGTGTACTCGGGGGCATCAGAGGCGATCACGCAACCGAAGAGTTTTCCTCTGAAATCATAGCGTACCTCCTGCGATGTTGAACGAACTTTCTCAGTAATCAAAAAGTTTTAATAGCAGATTGTGCAGCAAAAACCCTTAATAAATAAATAAATTTCTGAATAGTCACTTTCTTGTTCTAAATTAATTAAAAACAACAGTTCCATTATTCTAAACAACTACCTAAGTGCATATATCCATTACTTTTAAAGCGTATTTGTTGTTTTCAGTGCATAAAAATCCGGCCCCTAGTTCTATATTTAAGGCCCAGTAAAAGCCTCCAAGTAAAAAAGGATTATAAGAAAATGAGAAGAAATAGGATATAATAATATACACATAAAAGAAAAATACAATACAATTATAAAAACTAACATTTAAAAATTTGTGTGGATTCTTCAAGTTTGAAATTTTGCTGTTTTTTTTTTTTTTAATTTTTGTTGATTTTTTTTTAAATTGTTAGTTTTAAAATTGTATGAAATCATGATATATCTTAATTGGATAGTAAATTTTGAAATATTTAATGTGTTACATTTTAGGCATTGGGGGAGGGTGGGCTACTGTTCTTCATAGTAGTTTAGATTTCGTTTTATTTCAGAGTATATTTTTTATGTTGTTCAATTGGTTTTTTATAAGCTTTTATTAACTTTGCTGTGTTAGTTTGTTTAGGTCAAATCTTGTAATCAATATTAAATCAACTTTCCGACAAGCTGGGGAGCTGCAATTTGACACACTTATGCAGAATCGATGACAATTTATGATAAAGAAAAAAATTTTCAAATCGGTTCATTGGTTCGTGTTCTAATGGTACTAACTCATTACTACGAATTGATTGTTGTAACAATTGGACATTTCGTTATGGCGAGAGTAAATGTGTCTATTGTTTATTGTTGCAAAATTAAGCTGTATTGTTGCCACTAAAAGCTTGGTTTGATAAAACCTTTTTCCTCTTAACTTGTTTATTGTTGGGTTTTCAAATTAATTGTCAATGTTTGAATTAAGGAGAAATCTTTTAGCACGGTAAATCTTCTATAAAACGCAGGGTAAAAGATTTTAAAAAGGTTCCGCAACTTGTTTGTATATTTTCTATGCAATGTAGAATGACCAAATAACCGAGGCATATTCTAATGTGGGTCTTACTAAAATATTAAAAAAGAAAACTGAAAAGTTGATAATGTTGAACTTCTAATGACGAAATAGGTAGTTTGGTGAGTTTTAGAGGTTATGAAATGAATTTGGTCCGTAAATGAGAGGTTTGAATTGAAGATGACCCCTAGAGCGGTCTTTCAAAACAAAATTCTAAAAATGAACAAGAATGAAAACTTGGATGTTTCCCCTTTTGCAACAATTTAAATGTTGTTGTTGTTATTATTATTATTATTATTATTAAAATATATTGAATGCTTGTAGGTCCAATTTGATAGAGAAAATTAGCAAACTTTGGTAAAATAAACAAATAGCTTTAATATTATTAAATAAAAAATAATAAGCGAGTTGAGCCAATTTTTTCAGGTAGATTGTCAAGTTATCCAATAATATGAGCATATGAGAGGAAGAAAATAAACAAGAATGAGATTATGATATGTATATGTTATTGTTGGCTTACTTACAACCACTTGATGGCTTGAGTCGGGACGAAGCCCAAGAAGAGGAAGAGGAGACCATTGCACACGGCGAGAGTCCTCATAGCGGGAGATTAATTAGGAGCACCCACTCGTACAAGGGATACTAGGACTACTACGATGACTATTACTACTACTACTAGAAGGACAATAACGGAACGGTATTCCCAGTGCACGTGGCTGATGACGTTGGCGTGAGATGTCGTGTTCGGTGGCTTCTTTTGGTGGCCGCGACCCTTGTGCGGGCCACGCGCCATAGGATGACAAGGCTTTTCGGGGGGTCACGGAGGAGGAGGAGGTGGTCCGGGGTTCGGCGCTCGGGCTCTCCCGAGCAGTTGACGCGCGCCAGCTAATCGAGTCTCCCTCAAGGCGACTCCTCTTCTTTGCCTTTCTCTCGGCGTCTCCTGTGAATTCTCCCGGCGCGCGTTTGAAGTCGGACTGAGCAGCACCGCTCTTGTCTGCTGTCTGCCACTGCTCTTGTTGTTGTTGTTGTTCTTGTTGTTGTCCACCACGACTACCTCGAAAGTCGAGTGGCACGTGAGTAGTCTCGTCCCGACCGGTCCACGCGCTCCTCGCTCCTCCGTCATGGCGTCAGCGGTCAGTTTGGCTGAGCCACCGCTCTCACCTGCCGACACAGGTGGCAGAGCCGCCCGTCAAAATCTGTCGCCCCTTCACCTCCGAGTTCACCGACTGCCAGCCCAGGGGGCCGTTCGCCACTGACGTCATCACACCCACCAGCCCAATTCATCTTCACAATACTCCACTCGAACATCTCGAAGAACAAGAGAGACTTCGATTATAGTAAATCGCCCTTTGCAAGGTCCGTTTTCTCACGCTCTTTGCAAGGTCCTTTGGCGCCTGCTCTTTGCAACTTTTTTTTTCTTTATCGTCGGTACCATTTTTATTTTTAATGAAATGAATTTTATACATGCTTATTTACGTAATCGTGTAATTTTAAAGTACGTTAACCTCTTCTAAACTCAACTAACGGCAACTAAATTTAAATAAACACTTGTTTTTGCGGATAAAAAAAATTCAAGTTAAAAATAAATAGTCAAAGCGTGAAATGAATTAAATTTAATAAATTAGGCTGCGATTTAACTTCAAAAAATTTTTATTCCGAATTTCTAGATGTTTTCCGAAATTTTCATTTGGTGCGCCAGATTCCGTGAACACCGAATATCGGAGATCTTCATACCTGCCAACTTACGGAGAATGAAACACGTATATTAACCTAGAACTAATTTACAAGTTCTGAAATTTATGTTTATAAACAGGAATCAGAACTCCGGAAAAGGGAAATAGATTCTGAAAACCGGCTTCCCCGTCGATTTCACTAAATTTATTCAGTCCACTGATTAGAATATTAAACTACATGAGACTATAATAACGCAGTATCACGTGTATGTTACAATGTACAATGGAAATGCCAAAATCTCCCAAAAGAAATCTTAGTTTTTTACGAAGTATAATAGTGATCGTGAGCGCATGCGATGACCAATATTGTTCAGGTATTTTCAAAAGCAACTGCCACATACCCGTCTTCCAGTGTATTTCTGACCTTATCAGAAAAGCTGGAAGGAAAAATTTCACGACCTGGATTCGAACCAGGAACCACGAGTATCAAATTCGTTGACTTTACCGATTAGGCTATCGCGGATATGGTACAGCAAGGCTGTCTCCAGGTGTGCTAAAGTAGTCAAGATGGAAGCCCAATGATAGGGAATTCCTCTATTTCAAGCCATCGGTGCTTGGTTCGAATCACTAACCATATACTCGTGGTTCCTGGTTCGAATCCCAGGTCGTGGAATTTTTCCTTCCATATTTTTTATAATAATATCATTACGTTGTTTGGAGCATTATCTCCAGTTTCTTCTTCTTCAAATGCCTACACAAATATTGCAACATGGTAGGTACTTTTTTCTTCCTTGACCTACACGTTCGCAAGACATATCGCCTATTGAACATATATGAGATATGGACACTCGAAGTCCCCCCTATTCTACTTCTACTGAACTGTGTGTAAGCAACATCTATGCTGTCACTTAAGCGTCTTAAAGACAACCAAGTTGTCAAGATGGAAAGCCCAATGGGAGGCGGTAGAGGCCCAATGAGAGGCGATAGCCCAATTGGTAGAGGCGTCGACCGTGACAATAGAGGTTCCTGGTTCAAATCCAGGTCGCAGAATTTTTCCATCCATTTTCTAATTAATATCATTTACCTGTTGTTTGGAGTTGGCTCCAGGTAAATTTCTTTATTTCTTATCGATAAGGGGTTTGCTCCAAATTTTTAGTATCGAGGCTGTCGGAGAAGTAGACTTCATGTTAGCATAAGGAGAAGTTGATATTGGTGTCCAGTCCAAAATAAAAATTTGGAGCAAACCCCTTATCGTTTTGTTTATTTTTGTGAGCAACTGAAATTCAACAAATCGACGATATCTTTCTGAATTTTCACGCTATTTGCTTGGGCTTTTTATAAGAGTAGCTCTCTACATTTGGCTAATAAATTATGCAAAAGACATTTTAGCAACTCTTGCGCATGCGCAGTTAAACATTATTTAGTAAAAATGTTCATATTTCATCAACTATTTAATATTTTAATATTCTGATTACAGAATGTTGTCTCTACTGTAGTTTGTCAAGTTTGGCATTGCGTTGGCTTGAAAACCCTGCGTGTTATAAACAAAAAAATTAAAGAAATCTTTATATATCCATGAAAATATGTGCTATTCTCATACAAAAGAGCACAGGTAAGTTAAAAAAAAAAAAAAAAAAGTCTCATAATCATATGCTACATCTACAACGCATTTGAAGCATTATTTTTTTACAGGATACCCCAATCATTATTTTGTTGTTCAATTTGATGCTGGTCCCGTATTCTATCATTTCACGGCATCCAGAGATGAAATTTTTAAAAACTTTATAAAAACTTAATACATTTATAAAAAAATTTCAAATTATAAATTAAACATTGAAAACATTTAATGAATATCAATATGCATTTTGAAATTCAAATTTAAATTCAGGGTTTTCAGAAATTGTATTAATCGTCCTAGATGAAATTATCATTAATCAATCCATTCAATTCTTTGGCCGTGTCGGCTTCATACATTTAGCCACCAGATGTCTCAAGCGTCGTTCTTTGATGATCACGTCGCCATGGCAACGCCGCTTCATAAAACTAGTCGACGCCTTTTGGAAACACTGCCCTCTTCTGCTGCTGTTGAGTTTCATTGGAAGATTCTGCGTTTCGCAGGCGGTTGCTGTGACATCTGCGTCGATTAGCAAATATTGAACTGGATCGAAAAGTCGTCTGTTCAATCAAAGATTGAAGCCTCATCGGTCGCTGTCGTTGGTTTGTTTGAGGGTTTGGGAATGTAATCAAAGTGGTTGTGGGAAAGATGGGCCCAGCCTTCCAATTCAAAGAAGAAGTCATTTATCAAATTTCTTTCTTAGAAAATCGTTTACCATTTAAAAAACCCTTAAATAAAGTTCAGGATTGTTTGATTTAAAATTGACTTTGGTCAATAGACTAAGGAATTCCTTTGCCTTATCAATAAAATCATCTAAGAATTGGTGCTCTTTTAAAGTCATTATTAAATTTTATAAAATTCTTTCAGAATTATTTCGAGGTAGATTGAGCACTGAAAAGAGAAAATGGTTGAAGAAGCATCATCCACGTGTAAAATTGGATTTGATGTAATCCAATCGAATATTACAGCCCTCGATGAAGGTAAACAGTCATTAAAATTCAGGGTTATTCAACAAGGATAGTAACAAAAGTAAAAATGAATTATTTTTTATTGAACTGACATATAAAACTCTGCTACAGTTGAACTTTGAATCAACAGACAATTTTTCAGATGATCCTGGTGGAATTTAAGAGTAGCGGACCAGTCTGCTAATTTCAAAAACGCTTTTTAGGGTTTTAGCATCATCTAAAATCCTATTAGCGATGGTAAGAATGTATGTATGTAATGTGTACGTCACACGCCATAACTTTTGAAAGGATCGACCTACAGAGGGTGGGCGGAAATGAAATGAAACAAATGTATATGTCTTGCTTGCGATGTAACGTCCACCAATGGTAAAGGATATGCAAATTACATTCGTCTATATAAGAAGATTCAGACGTGTTAGGTTCAGCAGTCAGGAAGATAATGCTGCGCATTAAAGTGTCAGACATTGTGAGGGGACGTGTTTTGGAACTTTTACAGCTTAAATGGTCCACATCAATGATAATTCGTGAGCTTAAACGTTTAACAAGTGCAAGTACCATCTCTAGAATTAGAAATGAAAGGAAGAAAGTGGCTCAGTCACAGCCGAAGAGGAAAACGACTCGTCGTATGGCAGGACGTCCAAGGACTGTGTCAAAGGACGAGTTAAAGAAACTCAAAGGAATGCTAGAAAGTGAGAATCCACCAAGTCAGCATGAAATGAGCCGCAAGTTGGGATTCCCGAGATCGACCGTGCGATACCATATTTCAAATACATTTAATATGGTGCTTATGAGAAAGAGGAAAGTCCATGGGCTAACAGAGGCCAACATTGCAAAGAGGCATCAAAGAAGTTGGCCGCTGTACAAATTCCTGCAGAAAAATTTGAGACACGTTGTCACGACTGACGAAGCATGGTTCTATTTATCATCCTGCAATGGTAAACAGCGCGTTTACTACCGAACGAGAAGCGCATGTCATACGCGAACATGTGTGACCAGAAAGCCGACACATTCACGTGGTTTCATGGTACGGGCTGGAGTCTCTTATCATGGGAGACGCGTCTACGCATTATTAGTCCAGGAGCAAAGATAAATTCAGAGTATTATATCCAGAACATTTTGCTACCATTTCTGCGATGTGATGCGCCTAAACTTGTGCCACATGGAACAGTTATCCGGCATCAGGATTCAGCACCTGGTCATGCCTCTCTTAAGACCATTGACTTCTTGAACTCGGTTCATAACACCTGAAATATGGATGCCGCAGTCACCCGACGTGGCCCCTATGAATTATTTCGTATGGAGATCCCGGAAGCAGCAATTATGGAAGCGGAAAGTTACTACTGTCAGTGGCCGTAAAACAGGAGTGGCAGCATTTGCCTCAACATCTGATCCAAAAAGCGTTGGATGCTTGGCCAAAGCGTTGGATGCTTGGCCAAAGCGTTGCAGACAAGTGTATTATAATCAAGGAAAGCAAATTGAACAGTTTGATTAATGTAGCACAAGAAAGAGACCTATTGTAAATTATCAAATGCGTTTCATTTCATTTCCGCCCACCCTTTGTAGATGCTTGAAATTTTGAACACACATAGGCCCTTTACAGAGAACGGTGCGAAAAATATAGCAAATCCTCTAGGGTAGGCCAAACGTGTTTTTGTGGTTTCCCCAACTGACTTCCTTTCATGTCTATGGAGTTTTGATTGTGTTTGAGCAATTTGTGATGTCAGAGTTTGACTGTTTGATGTTAGAAATTTAAAGAATTCTATTTGAAGTAACATTTTGATGCTAAAACCCTTATGTCGTTGGATAACGATGCCATAACTAATTTTTTTTTAATATTTACTTCATTCTAAAGGAAATAAAACACCTCTTTGTCCACAACAAATTATTTATCGTAAAACCTTGAATAGAGGCCCGGGTGTCTATTTGTCACAATGATCCTGAACATTCCTATGCATTTTTTGTAGCATTAATTTCGAACTTTTCCAAATAAATGTGTACCTTTAATATTGGACTGCTCTCGTACTCTGATAAAACTTGTTTAAAATGCCATAAAAATAAATATGGTACATGTCATTTATTCATAAAAAATAAATGCTTAGGTATTCTTCTTCATCATAAAATACAGCACCATACATTATAAAAAAGAGCTACCACCATCGAAACACAAACAGCTAGTTCCGATGGTTCAAACATATCTAAGCTTCACGTGGCTGTTCTCTATTCAACAAGTCCTCCATGCATGTCTGAATGCATTAACCAGATGAAAGTTTGTCGTCATGCGGGACAAAAAATATCTCCATATCAACTGATCTATGGAAACAAACGTTAATTTTTTCTTACAGCCACTCATTATTAACAAATCGTTATCTAAGGCAGTCATTAACAAAGATACCACCATATAGTAAAACAGTTGCATGAGAAATTTATACCAACCAGTAGAGTTACAGACGAGTTGACAGGCATCGTTGGACATATACGGTTGGCCATGACTGCACCAAACATGTAGAGTCTACATTGTAGACCATTAGATGTTATGCGGAGTCTGAAAAGATCAGTTTGCAAAACGTGCCAAAACAAATTGATCTCTCACAAGAAAACTTTTAATAACTTCATCATATGCCCGCTATTTCATTTTAAAACAGTCTTTTTTAGGACATTCTGTAAGTTTCATGCATGTTTTTGAGTAGTTTATGTAAATGAAGAGGTCCTTTTTTGCCGAGCCTATTGACACTGGCAAACCATCTGAACTTGTTAAAGAATTGCTTTAGGCCTTAAGTAGAAGAAGGTCTTTCTAATCTAATCATTCGCTCCTCCACCCTAATATGACCCGAATCGGCTGGACCAAGAATCGTGATTCGGCTCTGGCCTCCGTGATCACCTGATTTAACACTGCAATTTCTTTTTGTGGGGATACATCAAGGATGTCATGTATATTTCACCATTATCAAAACAATTAAATTATTTGAAATATCTCTAGGTGCAGTGGAGCTGATAACCGAAGATATGTTGGGGTAAGTAGGAAAGTCATGAACTGCCGTAAACATATCTGCCAAGTCACCCAGGACGCTCGTATCCAACATTTTTAATGTCCATATGAAAACTCCTGAGTTCTATCTTTTCTTATCTATATGGGTTTTGTATGTCAGTTTAATAAAAAGCAAATCTGCTTTGCTTTTGGACCAATCTTTTTGAATAACCATGTATTTTGATATATTGCTGCAAATCGTGTTAGTATTCTCATTGGGGATATATGATAACAGAAAAATCTGGCTTACAACTGATGCTTCAGCAGTTACGCTCACAACGTGCAGAATTCGAAGGCTATTTAGAAAAAAGTACTCAAATTATATAAGGCAGTTTCTTATTCATATAAACCGTTTCTTTTTCGCATCATCTTCAATTTTTGTTTTCTTTTTCCCTCATTAGCTTCCATGAAATTAGCCCAAACGAACGAAAAACATTTCAAAATGATGGGTATTACATTCTGTGCATTTAATCGGTTTTAAAAAATAAAGGCTTTGCATTACTTTTCAACGCTTCTTTTCCCCTTTAGATGCAAAAAGAGTTGCAATAACAAAAGCCACCACGATGGAGAATAAAGCCAAAGAGTTAAACCTTTATTTAAATTCTTTAATAATCTTAAAGATCATAATCCGAAATGTGCTGGTGATTATGACAATGGTCTAAGTCACACATTATTCTGAAAATTTGGAATTTTGCATTTGGATTAGAATTGAATTATGCATAATTACAAAGCAAAGCAGCCTAAAGCTAAGTTCACAACTAAATTCGTTGTGGTTTACTCAACCATGGTGTCGAAACTACAGTTTCAATGATCATGGTTTAGTATTACTTGTTCGCACTAAATTTTTGACATCTTGGTTTAAGCTGGTTAAATTTTCAATTTTATTTTTTACTTCCATGTAGCTTAGACAGGAAACAACAAATTATTTGAAAAATCAGTTTTTCGAATCAATTTTTTGAAAACTAACTTTTTTTGATATTTTTCGAATCTAAGAACTGACCATTAACCTCCTGTAACCAAACACGCTAGGTAAGTATCATTATTTTGCCTCCAGAGGGGCATGTTTTAGACAAAACCGAAAACTGTGACCAATGAGGCCTGCAGGACCGAGAGTCATGTGAGGCACGAAGCACCGAGAGTAGTAAGAGTATCCTAATTTTGCGCACAAAATTTTCATTTAACAATTTCTTCAACATCCTTCAATGACATTTGTTGTAGTGCATTTAAAAACTGACTGAATATGCATTGGGAATCGAGGAATTATTCGTGACTATTTGCGCAGAATTGTACACAACATTGGATACTAAGGATCCAGCAAAAAAAGTCTGTGGCGTAATTTTGTTGTTCAATAAATTTGCATTTCGAAAAACTGGTTTTCAAAAAATCTTATACAAAAATTGATTCGAAGAATTGTTTTTCTAGTAATTAACCTAGAACCGGCTTTGTCTGGTGTTATAACCATTTTTTGGACAATTTTGATATACGTGGAGATTTAGTTTTGCCTTCCAATTATCTGCCCAGACTAAAAATAATGTCTTTGTCTCTTACTCTATCCAATCATTTTTTGTTTTATTGCGAGGATCTCTTTCCGAGGTGGTGACTCATTCTGGTATGATGTCATAAACCACGCTTGACATTATAAACCTGGTTTCCGAAATCAGTTTCAAACGGTCAACCTTGATAAAGTCAACTGTGAGGAATCGCACCAATGCACATTAACCAGTTTCACGTAACTCATGAGTGGTCACACCAATGCAAATTAACCATGGTTTCACAGTAAATCATGGTAATGAATTGGGACTGAACTGGCCTTAACTTGTCTAAATGTTTAACTATATACGAGGGTTGTACCAAAAGTAAGGTTCCCATATTTTTTACAAGTAGAAAACATTGTTTATTGTTATTAATTTATACATCGTTGAAAAGCTTACACTGTTGTCTATTTTTCAACATAGTCTCCATTTTTTTCGACACACTTTTGAAGACGGTGCTCGAGCTTTAAGTCGAAGAAGTCTCCCGCCAATCCGTTGAGGAAGCGTGTGCCGTGGGAACCTTCAGGAATGCGTTCAACAAGTTAACGGACAGTGACCCTCCGATCTTTCAGCAGCTCACTGTCGATCTTCTGGGCAATCGAATCCGAAACCGGCGGTCTTCCACTCCGTTCTTCATCGTGAACTTCCGTGCGACCCTCAGCAAAAGCCCTGCACCATTTTCGGACGTGCTGAACGGACATGCACTTTTCACCATAAACCTCAGTCAGTTGCCGATGAATCTCCACGGGCGGTAACTTCCTTGCGTGGAGAAACCGGATTACTGCTCGAACCTCGCACTTGGCGGGAGCGGCGATCAACACTTCCATCTCTGACGGCTGCCAAGCGAACACTGAGTGCCGTAGCGAATCGCTCGAGAGTGGGCTCGAGAGTGCGGGAACCACTGCGCACGGCACTGTTGTCGGATTTAGCCTAGCACCTTCCCTCGAGGCTGTAGCTCATTGGGAACCTTACTTTTGGTACAACCCTCGTACAAAATCCATTTAAAAATACAGGGCGTCTCAAAAAAATATACTAACACTTTGAATGACTATAAAAACATTATTTATGAACATAGAGACAAGTTTAAAGGCTTGAATTACAGAAGACAAATGTTCACAAATGTTCAAATTGATAACAGTCATTGTCCAGACAAGCTGTTAACACGCACCAATGGATTTGCAAACGTCACGAAACAGTTCATTTGGAATATCGTGACAATGTCTTTCAATTTCCTATTTCAATGCATCAATTATTCTTGGTTTTGTGCGATAAACTCTCCCCATAAAAGAGTCCATTGGTGCGAGGTCTAGGGAACGCGCGGGGTATGCATATTTTTGAGACACCCTGTATTGTAACCTACTTAAGAATGCAAAAAGTTGTAAAACTCTTAATTTGTTGGTTTCTTGACTTAAATCATTGTCGTAATAACTGGCCCAAATACGAGGGGTGTACTGAAAGTAATGATTGTCGGGTCATAATTACTTTATTCAATAATACAAGACTCCATCATACAGTAAGTTACTTCAGCCTAGTATCTGCTGGTGGACGAATTGAGGAGCATGTAAAGGTATCGTAATCCAAGAGTCAGAAGTAGTCTCATAAAGCTCGGCATCAGTTATCATTCCACCAAGAATTACCTCCTGGTTATAACATAAGAAACTGCATTTTCTGAGAAAAAAATAGTTGTAAGAGAGCTAAGCCCTCGTCACGTAGAAGAGAGAAAACCATCATCAGACACTCGTAAGTTATTGATGACAACGGGAAAGAAAATTCCACAA
Source organism: Rhysida immarginata (assembly GCA_023313115.1). NCBI lineage: Eukaryota > Metazoa > Arthropoda > Chilopoda > Scolopendromorpha > Scolopendridae > Rhysida > Rhysida immarginata. The sequence continues at coordinate 506,818 of JAHWFO010047174.1, read as the reverse complement.
CCTGGATTTGAACCAGGAACCATCAGCTAATCGTGTTAATGCTTTAACCAACTGAGCCACTGTGGACATGAAAACATTACACTATCTACGAGGGTGGGCTGAAAAGTAATGCCTCCAAGGCCATAACACTTTTATTTTTTAACGGATTTAGAATTTTTTTTTTTCAAATGATGGCTTATTTTGTTCTCTTTCAAAAACACTTTATGTCTATGTCACTAGATGGTGTAGGTGTGCTGAAAATGAAACATAATGGCGACCTACATGGAAGTCAGGTTGAAACAGCACGCAGTGATTGAGTTTTTGACAGCGATCCTGTCCAAATTCATCGCCGAATGACAGCTGTATATGGCAATGCAACTTTTGACGTCAGTACAGTGAGAAGATGGGCAAGATTAGTGAAAGAACGAAACCCGGCAAGCTCTAGCCTAGCTGATCAACCCCGCAGTGGACGACCAATCACAGCAACAGACGAGCAACATCGAGTTCGTGTCGATCAAACGATTCGTTCCAACCGCCGAATTAAGCAATATGACGTCGCTACAGAGCTCCAAATTTCCAAGGAGAGAGTGCACGTTATCATAACCGAGTTGCTGGGATATCGTAAGGTGTGTGCTCGTTGGGTACCGCATATGCTCGCTCCCGAACTCAAAGAGAAGAGAAAGAACGTTTGCCAGGATCTGTTGGCCCGGTACGAGCGTGAGGGTGAGGCTTTTCTGCAGCGCATTCTCACGGGGGATGAATCGTGGGCACATCATTTTGATCCAGAGAACAAATGACAATCGTTGGAATATCGCCATGCAACATCTCCACGTCCCAAAAAGTTTAGGGTTGCCGAGTCAGCAGGGAAAGTCATGTTGACCATCTTCTGGGACTTCCAGGGTGTTGTCCACCTTGACTTCTTGGAACCAGGAACCACGATCAACTCAAAACAGTACGTGCAAACGCTAGAGAAGCTTGGCGCCCGGTTGCTCCGAGTTCGGAAGGGTATGGACCCTATTCTGCAGCACGACAATGGACGTCCGCACACAAGTCGAGAAACATTGCTTACTCGCTTAAAGGACTTCTTGATGATGAGTTGAAAGACGCGATTTGATCCTGGTGTCAAAAACAATCAAAGGACTTCTTCTCCGACGAGATGTCACAACTAGTGTCACGTTGGCAAAAGTGTGTGGACAGAGATGGGGACTATGTTGAAAAGTGAATAATGCATTGAAAAGAGAACAAAATAAGCCATCATTTGAAAAAAAAAAATTTTAATTCGTTAAAAAATAAAAGTGTTATGGCCTTGGAGGCATTACTTTTCAGCCCACCCTCGTATATGTCCTTTGGGCTGGTTAGAGCCGTACTTAGTTCACAGGTTGGAACTGTCTTTCTAGATAGCATAATATTCAAGATCGGGACTATCTTTTCTAAAGCCAGTTCTTGGTTCTAGACCAGGCTTTGGAAATTTCTTTCCAAACTTCATCAATAATTTAAACATCGGAGGTATGGGTGTAATAAAAAATACCCATAGACCATTCTTGAGTTAGTTTTTTTGACACTTGGAGGTAGCCTTGCTGTCCTGTGTTCATGATAGCCCTGACGGTTGAGTCAACGAGCATAGTACAGGGTGTTTCTAAATTATCTCCCGTATTATACGTTTATTACTCAAAAACTATTACAGATTTTAACGTGATTTTTTTTTTCATTCACAAGCCTCGTATGAGTTGATAATGAAACATGCAGTTGGCGCGTTGTTCCATTTTTCACAAGACACAAGTGTTCGAGAAAAAGCTCAATGCGTGTTATGGCTTGCGGAATTTAAGCCAATGGTTACAATTCAGAGAATGTTCAAAATAAAGTTAAAAAGGATCCTCCAAATCATAAGTCAATTAAGCTATGGCATGAAAATTTTTTTTAAACACAGGCAGCCTGCTACACAAAAAGGGTGCTGGTAGGCTTTCAGCGACACCACAGAGTAAAAAAGGTTCGGGAGGCGTTCGATCTTAGTCCCTGTCAATCACTTCGCCAAGCGGCTCGTCAACTGGATATGCCAATGACATCCATACATAAAATAGTGAAGCACCACCTTCGTCTTACACCCTACAAAATCCAGATGACGCATGAACTGAAGCCAGATGACTGACCGAAGCGCAAGAAGTTTGCTGAGGATATGCTCCAAAAAATCGACAATGATCCCACCTTCCTCGAGGATATTTCAGGCAACATTCCATATTAAAGGAACAGTAACCGACAACTGCCGCATTTGGGGGCTCGCAAAACCCCCACGTTCTAAGGGAGCATATACGCGACAGCCCAAAGGTTAATGTTTGGTGCGGTTTTAATGCATGATCGAGTAATCAGACCTTTATTTTTGCTGGAGACACCATTACCACTGCAACCTACCCAGATGTGCTGGAGAACTACCTGATTCCACAGGCCAACATAGTCTACCAACAAGATGGAGCACCTCCTCACTGGGGCCTGCAAGTTAGACAGTGCCTCGATACGAACTTTCGAGGACGATGGATTGGAAGGGATGGGCCAATCCTTTGGCCCCCTCGCTCACCCAATGCGAACCTTCTGGATTTCTTCGGGGTATGTGAAAGACCGTGTACAAGACCAACGTCGATGACATTGAAACTCTCAAGAACAGAATAATTGAAACAATCGCTGAAATCACCCCCCAAAATGATAGCCCGAACGTGGGAAAAAATACAGCTTCACTTTGACGTCCTTCATGCTAAGAAACTCCGAGTTTTTCTTTGCGAATAAAAAAAAAAATCACGTTTTTTTTGGGGGGTCCCTGTCTCGAATCCAGGTCACGGAATTTTCCCTACCATTGATATCAGAGGAGGGTACTCTATCTTGTGGTCTTAGGCGTTACTTTTGGATTAACGGTTTTGTAGAAAATGGGAAAACTAGCATTACTTACGGTACACAACCCTTGTAGGTACAACAATTTCTCCTTCATACGGCAGTTTCTTTGTTCTGTTTGTCACTTCATTTGCTCTATCATTTGAAAGGCTGGAGGCAATAAATGCAAACATACGTAAAAAAATTGAGGAAAAGAAAGAAGAAATCCAAGCAGCAAAGAAGCAAAAAATGGAATCGACGTACGTTTATCCTTTAACGAAAAACAAATTGGGAAGCCGTTATCGTAATTTTTATAAACTTCATTTGTATTTTTAAGAGAGGATTTCGAGATTCAGGCCCAGGAATTATTTAAATTATTCCAAAACGCCCAAGATTTCTATGTAAGAGAATGTTTTCTTGACATCGGGTTACTTTGGTAGCCAGTTTGTTTGGTATTTTTTTCAATGAAAATGTAAATATCCGAATTTAATATTTCAGTCAAACAACACTATAACTGAAATGAGAGAAAAACTACAAAAGGACATCGCCCAAATCCAAAAGCTGAGTGAGTCAATAATCATACTCTAAAACCATCTTTTTATAGTACACAGACTGAGCAAAACTCATGGGATAGTCGCCTAATATGTGGTCACGCCCCCTCTGGTCCTGTGGAGCAGAGCGATACGGGGTGGAAGTGAGTCTGAAAGTCCCTGGTACATTTCCAGAGGCAGATGACACCACTCAGTCTACAGAGCTGTAGCCAATTACTTTGCAGAGCTGTAGCCAATTGCTGTGTGTTCGTGGATAGAGGATCCAGTGCACAGAGCCCGAGTTCATCGGCATTCCAGATATGCTCGATAGGGTTCACATCAGGACTTCGAGGTGGCCAATCCAGTCGTTGGGCTTCCCCTGCATGCTCTTCGAACCATTATCGGATGACACTTTAGCAATGTGGCAGAGCATTGTCATCTTAAAAGACGCCAAGGTCGTCGAGGTGTTGGAAGTCCAAAAATGGGTGGAGATGGTCTTCGAGCAGTTGACGATGCCGCAGACAATTTAACGCATTTTCCAGAAGAACAAGGGGGCCCATTTTCATGACTGATATCCCACCACCCTGGACTACGCCCTCTTGGCATCCCAGGTCCATTCCTCAAGAGCTCTGTGCCACACACGGTGCCTCCCATCGACATGGAACAGAGCACCGTGACTCGTGATGGTATTGTGACTGGTCCGAGCATATGACGTTACGCCACTGTTCAGTGTCCATCCGATGTGATTGGTAGCAAATGCATGCCGGAGTGTCCAATGACGCGGGGTTAACAGTGGTACCCGCATAGGGTGACGGCTCCTATAGTTGAGGGCAAGCATGTTGCTACAGATTGTCCACTGGGAGAAGTTTCTAGCTCGGCCGACGTTGAATGGTCTGTGATTTGTTGCACTATGGCTCTCCCATCTCTGTTGACCGTTCGTCCCAGGCGCCGCCGGTCACAGTCATTTCTCGGTACACAGCCGAATACATGCACAACCGCTGAAATCGAACTTCCCATGCCTGTTTGAATGCCTTCAACTCACGACGATTCATTTCAGATGAATCAGGCACACAGCCACTTCCCACAAGGTCTCGCACGCAACTGCGGCTGCCGCACAGGCCCAGGGAAGTGTGGAACATATGGTGTCCGATCGCAAATCAGTGTAAATGTATCTGCTCAGTCAGTGTACAGGTTTTACAATAAGTCATGTACAAACCGTTACCAGAAAGAGAAAAAGATATCATCCTGCAAAAGAAACAGAAGATTCTCGAGCAATTGAAAGAGACTGTTGCTAAAGAGGACCTTGAGACTGAATTAATGAAGTGTGATCAACTTGTGTAAGCTATCATTTAAAATTATATTCAATATTTAATAGAAACTTAATGTTTAATACTCACAAAGCTCTTTTTATATAGAAATATGCTCAAAGAAGAAAATAAGCTTTGTTACGCTACACTTCTTCAGGTGGAAGACCAAGAAATGAGACTAGTGGTCCCCGAAGACTTAACCCAGTAACAGAATTAGGGTGCTTTTGCATTAGATCTTTTTAATATCCTCTAAATTTTTTATACAATTTAATTTTTTTTTCTTCAGATCACCGGATTAATGAAATTTTCTTTTAATGTTTTTCTACATCTGCAAAAAATTTTATATAGTTGACGTGACGAATTTCAAATGATTGCTGGCATTCAATGTGTGCCGTATCAAACTATAAAAAAAAATATGTATATAATTACTATATATAATAAAATATTAAACCTTTTAGGTTCTTTTTAAGTTATCATTTTTAAATGCATATACGAGGCCTGTGAGAAAAGTATCCGACCTTATTTTTTTTTGCGAAAACCTGATGGATTTGGATCGCGCGCGCTTGCATGAGCCGACCTTGAACCTTTGTGTGCATATGCGTGAATTTTTTCCCGCCTCTCAATAGCGTCAGTTGCTGGCAATCAGCATTAGAGGGAGGTAGTGTTTTGTGCTCTCGTCGGTTTTTGATTTGAAGGAAAATGACAGAACGACTGGAGCAGCGTTACTGCATCAAATTTTGCCAGAAACCGGGCGACAGCCAGGTGGAAACCATCCGGAAGATTCAGACTGCTTTCGGTGACGATGCCATGGGCATCACACAGATTAAGGACTGGTACAACCGGTCGGCCATCAGCATGTCGAAACGACCAGGTCATTGCCAAAGTGAAAGCTGTGGTGATGCGGGACCGTCGTGTGACTATCCGAGAAGTTGCGGAAGAGGTGGGCATCAGTACGTTTTCGGCACATTCCATTCTGACCGAAGATTTGGCCATGAAGAGAGTGGCGGCGAAAGTCGTGCCAAAGCTGCTGACGGCGGAGCAAAAGCAACTTCGTGTCGACGTCTCACAGGACATGCTGGCCTCCGCAAACAGTGACCCCGACTTCGTGAACACCATAATCACTGGTGACGAGTCCTGGGTGTGCGGGTACGACCATAGCATCGTCACCGAAAGCCTCCAAAACCAACGAGAAAAAAACACACTACCTCCCTCTAATGCTGATTGCCAGCAACTGACGCTATTGAGAGGTAGGGAAAAAATTCACGCATACACACAAAGGTTCAAGGTCGGCTCATGCAAGCGCGCACGATCCAAATCCATCAGGTTTTTGCAAAAAAAAATAAGGTAGGATACTTTTCTCACAGGCCTCGTACAGTAAAATCCCGTTACAACGTACCTCACTTTAACGTACACCTCGCATTAATGAAATTTTACATTCCCTTGGTTAAATTATCACTTCATTACAGAGTACATCATTCGAATGTCTTGCTCTGATTGGTCAATACAGCCCATGCGAAAGTTGCAACTGAGCCAATGGGCTAATTAAGCCGAGTTCATATTTCATTGGTTGATCAGTGTAGCATATTATTATGATCACCTGACATGTTTATGCAAATGCATGCACGGACATCGCCACAATGTTGCTAGCGGGCCAGACCAATATAAATAGGGAAGCTGAGTGTCTTCGACAACAGTAGATGTGTTACATTCTTCAACTATGGGTAAACGACGTGATTTAACAGCCTTTGAATGCGGGATGATTGTAGGTGCTCGGAGCTATAAAGCCAGTATCAGCGAAACGGCAGCATTCGTGGGGTGCTCGAGAGCAGCCATCGTTAAAGTATTTAAAGACTGGACGGTTAGCCGGAAGACGGGGTCTGAACGTCCGCGTTATGGCCGCCCGTGGATGGTTGATGATCAGACAGAACGGAGACTGTCACGACTGGTAAAGGATAACAGAAAAGCAACTGTGCATCAAATCACTGCTGACCTTAATCAGGGGTCCTCCAAAACTGTCTCTAAATGCACTGTCCGCCGCACACTGCATCACATGGATACAGAAGCCGAAGACCTGTCCGCTCATCTTTGCCGTCTGCAGCCAACCAGCGGAAACGACTCCAATTCGCTCAGGAGCACAAGGACTGAACTATCGAGCAGTGGAAACAATTCGTGTGGTCTGACAAGTCACGATTCCAGTTACATCATGCAGATGGCTGCGTGAGAATCTGGCGGAAACAACACGAAAGCATGGACCCCGCATGCACGAGTACAACCCTTCAGGCCAGTGTGGGCAGTGTTATGGTCTGGGGAATGTTTTCCTGGCATGTGTTGGGTCCGTTAATACGTGTCTAACAACGTCTGGATGACACAGCATACCTCCATATCGTCGCCGATCAAGTCCACCCTGTCATGTTAACGGCGTACCCCAATGGAGATAGCTACTTTCAGCAAAACAATGCGCCGTGCCACAGAGCTCGTATTGTGCAGGAATGGTTCCAGGAACATGAGGACGACTTTATTTTACTACGGTGGCCCCCACAATCCCCAGATCTCACTCCAATTGAGCATTTGTGAGACGAAGTCAAACGAACCATCAGACGGCTAGATCCACCACCGTCCAATCTAGCACAACTAGACAGTGCTATCCATCAGGCATGGTGTCAGATTCCTCCCACCACCATACAACATCTCGTGGAATCAATGCCACGAAGAATCACCGCAGTATTAAAGGCAAAAGGTGGCCCAACGAGATACTGACAGGGTGGTCATAATAATATGCTCACTCAATGTATAAACCCTGAAATCTCTGCATGCTACTCAGTCAGGACCCAATTTGTGCGGCAATTAGACTACACTAAGCGGCATTAGTTTTAGAATAACATACACCTCGCATTAACGTACAAATTTCCAGTTCCCTTGAAGTACATTATAACGGGATTCTACTGTATTTCGCAACTCACCACAACATGTGGAGGGAGTGTACCATCCAAAGGAGCTCTTCTCCAGTTCAACAAATCAATAGCTTCTGTATAGCAGATTTCGTCGCTACCCACTGGTTCAAGCCTATGAATGACAATTTTAATTTAAGTACAATACCTTGACTTGCATTTGAAACTTTACCGTTAGGGGACCAATGGAGTAAGATTCCAATTTTGCACACAAGAGACACACTCTGAAATACAGTGAAACCTCTCAATAGCGGACACCTCTGGGGAAAGAAAATCTGTCCGTTATTAAGAGGAGTCCGTTAGGTGAGGTTTCACTGTATTTTATCAACTCTGGAAGATTTCTCGGGAGCAACTGCAGCTCCAAAAGTGTTGCTGAGACTAACAGCAATCGATGATGGAGAATGCTACCATTGTGCAGGCCCCTTAAAGATCAAACTGCCCTCCGCTTTTTGTCAAAGGCCTTAAAAAACAAAGTAATACAGGGTGTTCCATTCGAAAAGGGCAAAAAAAGAACAAGCTACAACATTGTAATCAATTTATTAAATTTCGCAAACAATATCCCATTTTGTACATTAACATGGAAGCGTCACCCTATATAAATCACATTTCGACACGTCCACCATTGACGAGGCAGAAATTTGGAAACTGAACGACAGTTCTTGCCAAGTATTCCTCAACATTTCTGGCGTTATGCGTTCAAATGCAGTCGAAATTTTACGATTCAGGTCCTGCATGTCGGTCGGACGTTCTACGTAAACCATATTCTTAACAAATCATCAGATGAAAGAGTCAGAAGGATTAGATTGGGTGAATTTGGAGGCCAAGGAAGAGGCCATCACGACAGCACCATTGAAAGCGTTGCTCAGATAGTCGCGTACCACCAGCACCCAGTGAGAGGGCACGCCATCTTGTTGGTAAACGTGCTCCGCAATATCATCATCCATCAGTTGAGGACAGCGAAAAAGAACTGTCCATAGAGTCTGTCATGTTTGACACCGCACCAAACGATCTTCTCACTCGCTCTTTCAAACTCTTGCGAATCCCAGATGATAGCGTTGTGCATGTTCACTCGACCGCTAACGCGGAACGTGGCCTCATCCATGAACAACCACCTCTGAAGAAACCACATCATTTTGGACTAAAATCATATTGCAAAAGTTGGCTCGTGCCTCAAAATCGCACTCACGCAAAGCACGGACACGTTGCAAGTGGTAGGGATACAATTTCAGACGCTTCCTAACAATCCGATAGCACGTACTAAGAGGAGTTTGAAGCAGCAATGACAGTCTTCACAGAGATTTTTGTGGACTAGAGCCATAACGTTGGAAACCGTCTGTTCCAGTTCTCGGTTTCGCTTTCAGGTTCTTCGAACATCTAAAACCAACATTTAATGCTGGATGCCTTTGGAGCTATCTTCGCCTTATAAAAGCATTTGAATTCACGTTGAACCTTTGTAATTATCTCATACTTTGCATTCCATGTAACGCACATGGCTTTTTGTTGATTAGTAGCTGCCATTTTGCGATTGCAGCACCGCCTGTCAACAAATTACATACACACAGAAAGTCTCATTCTTGTGCTTGTTATATGCACCGTTTCGTGTTCATAACTAACATGGCTAACCAAAATATGGCTGCATACTTTTTGCCCCTTTCAAATGGAACACGCTGTAAAATAAAAAAAAAATTAAAGTAAATGCTTGATAAATATAAAGCTGGAAGGGAAAAATTCTGTAACCTAGAAATGAACCAGGGACCACATGTATCATTCTTACCACTCTTATTGACGAGTATTGAGGGCACATACGGAGGGTTGATTCAGATAAAATGAGACGACTTTAAACGCCGCGTATGACCTTGACGGAATGTTATTTGCATGACTCGTCCACTATTCATGGGGATTAGCTTTGTATACACTTGTTGCTGTTATTTGGGACATTTCGTGCTGAAACATGGCTTCCAAAATCACAGCTTTTTGGGAAGGGTATATGTTTGGCCTTTCCGACGCTAACTTCAGTCTTTCGTGCATTGTGCAATTCTGCAAACGCAATGGTATTGTGGTATCCAAAGCTACTGTGGGTCGAATAATCAAAAAGAACAAATTGCGACCATCTAATGAACGTGGACGAGCAGAGAAGCAGACCAGAAACAAGCCCCAGCCAACACGCCCAGCTCAGGTGGTGCGAGAAATCCGGTCTGAAGTGCTGAAAGAAAATCACCCCACACAGAGAAGTCTAGCCCAAAGGAAAGGTATTTCACAGGCAACAGTCTCCAGAATAATTCATGACAATCTTGGGCTGGAGCGACGTCATAAAGCGCGCAGTCACACAACTGAACACTGCCAAGTCATCTGTGGCTTACTACAGGAAGATGGAACAGGAGACGCATCATCGATGGATGTGCCTGTAAAATCTCCTGACGCATCATCGATGGATTTCTGTGGTTTTGGTCTCCTGAAACGACGGCTCGGAAGTCGCCGACCAAGAATCGTTGACGAGCTATGGAGAGTGTGTCAGCAGGTGTGGAACGAACTTCCCAAGGAGTCCCTCAAACTTAGCCTACTTCAGTGGAAATTACAGTGCCGGGCGATAGTCCAACAACATGGCTCACATCAAACACAACCATGGTGGCACCATGGTATTACACCATCGTAACAGAACTGCAAAGTCGTCTCATTTTATCTGAATCAACCCTCTGTATATGGCATTGCCATCACGAATGTCTTACAGAAATCCATGAAGTCAGCTGACAGCCCAGATGTAAATTTTTTTTTTTTTTTTGTGGTTTAGAGCTAACATACAGACAGTCGTTTCATGTTTATGGTGACGAGAATACATTGATTTAGGCCTCACATGGAAACTGTTTACAATCCTTCAAAATAGCCACGGTGATACGGAAACAATGTTTTTATTGCCTTATGCATTTCGACAAATCGTCATCATCCGAGGCGAACAATGTTACAAAGAAAACTGGAAGACGGTGCCCCTTATATATCCCCTTCCTATCGCGGACTTAATGGAAGACTCGTCTGAAGCGCCAATCTACGGTAGAGCTCTTCCGGTCGTCTAATCCAACTAAGGAATCTATAAGGCCGTCCCTCTCGAAGGATGTTTGATTGTTCGAACGATTTGCTCTTCTGATCTCAATTTCCTCGTGTATAAGTATTTTATCTCTGTCCTTCCCTCTCCATAGTACGAGGGTGGGCTGAAAAGTAATGCCTCCATGGCTGTAACTTTTTTATTTTTTAACCGATTTTCTAAATTCTTTTTGTATCTGATACTCATATTTCTCCTCTATGGAATGCACTATTCACTTTTCGACATGGTCCCCATCCCTTTCCACGCATTGTACCAACGCGTGACTAGTCGGGTGAACCCGTCGGAGAGGAATTCCGGGGTTGTCGTCGACACGAGGATTGAATGGCAGCTTTGGATCCTCTTCTGCATCACGATAACGCCCGTCCGCACACGATCGCCACACATCAGAGGGGGTTGCAGCGCCTACAGTTCAAAGATGAAAAACTACAGTTCAAAAATGAAAGAACTATGCAACTTGCGACTTTCACCACTTCCCAAAGAGGAAAGAGCACCTTAAGGGGCATGAGTTGCGTTCTGAAACCTGTCGTTCGGTCTTGGTGTCAACAACAACCCCGGAATTCCTCTCCGACGGGTTCACCCGACTAGTCACGCATTGGTACAATGCGTGGAAAGGGATGGGGACTATGTCGAAAAGTGAATAGTGCATTACATAGAGGAGAAATGGGAGTATCAGATACAAAAAGAATTTTGAAAATCGGTTAAAAAATAAAAAAGTTACAGCCATGGAGGCATTACTTTTCAGCCCACCCTCGTATATCCATACAGGCATCGATGTCGACCATTCGGTGTTTTGCTGCGATTAGGTGATCCGCACAACTTGAAAATAAAGAATAGAATGATAAGTTCGATTGTTACTGAACTCTTGTATAAAATTTCACGAGCCTCATGTATTGCATTTCAAACCCATGCTACTATGTTTTAACAATCGTCACCATAAACACGAAACAACCCTCTGTATTTTTTGACAACTGCAAAATATGTTCATTTTGAAAGCAGGATAAAAGAGGTTAAAGGAAAATAAACTAACTTATCAATAAGTAGTTTAAGCAGCTCTATCCCAACAGGAAGATGAATGGACCGACAAGCATTGTAAAAGTCTTTGCGAGACAGTCTTCCAGATCTGAAAGTGAATTGGTTAAACTGCTGATTATGCATAATAGTGAACTTTCTTATCCATTATTATTTAAAAAATACAAATATTTGTAAATGATATGTTACCGTTTTGAATCATAACGCTTGAAATGAATTAACAGCCTTTCAAAGTCGTCAAAATGAGCCCTGTGCAGATCTCGTTGTGCCAATGCCAGAAGAAAATTTATATTATATACGTCGGCATACACTCTCTTGCCGTAATGTCGTACTAAGGTCAAAATTTCATGTTCGTTCAAGTGGGGCACAAGTTGTAAGAGGGTATCTCTGTCAGATTTGTTTTTAAGGAATTAATTCGTAAAACTTTATAAAAAAAAAAGATGTTTATTTAGATTACAAAGTTTTACCGGAAATTAACAACAGCCGTGATTCCTTTGTCTTCCAGATCACATTTAGCCATGGTCTTCTTTGCTTCGTGCAGGTTGTCAGCAATTTCTTCCTTAATTTTGCTCAAAATGAAATTCAGATTTGCTTGCAAAAACTGTCAAACAAGAAAAATCCAAAGATTTGTATCATCTTTACAACAACTGCTATTACGAAATAAAGTTATATTGATTGAAAACTTCTGAAAATCCAAATACATCATTTCCTCAAATACTATACTTGTTGAGAATGATCTTCCATGTATCGTAAACAATACTCGTCGGCATCTATTATTGTAAATTTGAAGCTGTTCAATTCCAAGTTAGCTCCAACATAGAAATCTTCTGCCTTGTAGTATTGCAGAAGAGAAGCATCACTGGTAGGTTTCTTTATTTTAGTCCTTTCTAAAAACTTCCCACCATATATACCTGTTAAAGACAACCCGATACTATAGATTTTGATGCTCGTTAGTTTTCTGTATCAAATTGGTTAAAATGCATAAATTAAAATGGGAAAAAGGGTGATGATAATTAAAATTTCTTCTTAAGGGTTTTTGTCAGTTTTAATACAATGAACAAAAAACAGGAAAGAAACCTTCACGTGCCTAAGATCGAATTGGGAACTTCTGAGTCATCATTTACCATTACCATAGATACAAAAGTATTTACTATAGTCCATCTACAACCTGTGACAATAAAGTCCAGTGAATGATGTCAAATTGCTAACAGTTGTAAGAGTGCACCATCATCGTATCCTGCCCCAGACAGGTCGAGACATGTTTAAACAAATTTGAGAGAATCAGCGCTGCGAGTGTGTTTATTGTGTTTAAACGGGACATTGAAGAGAGAAGGCGTAGTACGCGCATCGAAACCCAAAATGGATCAGCGAACGAAAGAGACTCATGAAATGATGACAACTGTTTACAAAGAAAGTGCTATTACTTTGAAGTGTGTTTATGAGCGGTTTAAACGGTTCCGAGGAGGAGACGCCCCCCGAAGTGGCCAGACATCCAATGTAATGTTACGACCCAACTGAAACGACTACGCCAGGAGTTTCCAGGACTTGTACAGGCATTCCCAGAAGTGCATTACCATCGACGGGGATTACTTTGAAGGATAGTAACTGCTGTTTCATGTAAGCGAGCAATCCACTCTCAATATGCTATCATTCACCAAACTTTATTGTCACAGGTTGTATTTTATCTTGGCATCTGAGCCAATATGTTGCCATGGGTAACGGGAGAGGGTTAGCTCATAGCCTCTATTAACTTATTTTTATTTAATGATTTTAATGTTTAATGATTAATTATTACAGTATGTGCCTAATGTGCCTAACCGGGGCCAGTATGGCCTGAAGACCGATGTGTTAGGTTCCCAGTATATACGAAGCAAGGGTTACAATAAATTATATCACAATACAAAAATTAGTTAAAAAGAAAACGACAGTTACAATAAATAATAATTAAGTTGGCAGCCTCGTTGGACATCTGAAGTCGGCCATTTAGATTACTACAAACAATTTTAGACATCCGAAAAATCACTGTCACAGAGCTTCAACAGCAAAGAATTAATTTGTATGATTCAACACCTGCCAACTTGCATGATTTTTTCCATTCAATTTTGATGCAATTGTACGATTGTACGAACAGATGTATAAAAGTACGAATTTTGAAAATTGCTAATAAAAACTGAGACACCTGGAAACGTCAATGCAGATAGATGACAGAAATCTATTACTACTGATTTTGAAAAATTGCACCCCAGATTGAGTGGTTACATGACCCCCTTTCAGTTTGAACTTATAAATTGGACTTAAATGTATGAATTTCATTGTCCATAAGTTGGCAGATATGAATTAAATATTGCATCAACAAATCCTTTGGAAAGAAACGTATTTTAGCTACAATACCCATCTGTCAGTTATAAGTTCCGTATTTGATGATATTAAGTCTGACCAAGGCATGAATCATACAGAGAACAGAATGACGAGAACTTTTTTTTTTTTTTTTGGCATTAATGATAGAATTTTCAGATCACGCTACCTGTGTTCCTACGTGTAAGTTCATGAATGTATATCGTGTCATCCATCAAACAGAAGCTAATGACAAAAAGTCGACCTTCGGTAAGTGGAGTTTCAGTTGTGAATTTGGCTAAAAACCTCAAAATGTGGCTATCTGCTTTTTGTCTGAAAGAATATTAAACATTGTATCTTTATTATGCTTGAAAAACTTATTCATCCTATTAATACATGGCTGTAGTCAGGGAGGGGGGGTCAAGGGAGGTTGACGACCAATCCATTATGGCAAAAGATCCAACTCAGTGGAATAATTTTTGAAAAAAGGTAACGTCCCCCCCGCCCCCCCAAGATAACGTCCTGGCTATGGCCCTGTATTATTTTTCACAGTTAAAATTTTAAATATTTACTTAACCTGTCCAATGTGATGAATTTTATAAAATCCTTTTTGGGAGGTGTGGGTAACAGCTGCAAAACATTACGCAAGGAATCTTCTTCAGAACCAAAACCATTATGAGGAGGAATTTCCTTTTGTGGCAAACTCGGCTTTTCTTTTCTCACTTGTTCCAAAGGAGTAAAATCCGCTATAAAATGAAAAATAAAACAAAATAAGAACTAAAATCAAATAGTTCTGCATTTGCATGTTAAGGAACCGCTTACTTATTCCATATTTGGAACGGTAATATTCCTGAGTAAAATTATCACAATCACAAAGGACAACCTTTCGACCCCAAGCATTAATAAAGGCTCCAATGGTAAGATCAGTATCTTTATAACAATCTACGTCGACTCTTCCCATCTTCAAAGCGTCCTGGATATAGTATTCACCACAAGGACCTCCCGTACTGAGAACATTCAGAACAGGGAATTTGCTATGGCCAGGGAACAAAAGTGGTGGCACTTTCTATTCAAAACAAGAGTGAATACAGTT
>JAHWFO010047174.1:463191-491245 GCA_023313115.1 Rhysida immarginata | reverse complement strand
ATGATAAATATTACATTATATCAATTTATCATCCACCTTCAGGTCGTTTCTCGTTATTTGTTTCATACTTAGCTGCTTTACTATTTGACCTTCAATTGCAAAACAAATTTATCTTTTTAATTGGTGATTTTAATATAGCAGTAGATTTTTCTAAATCTTCATCTTATCTTAATCCCCCACTGTTGCTTCTTACATTCATTCTTCTTCTTTTCATAATACGTGTATTTACTCTTTAATTGACCAATGTTTTACTAAGGGTGTGTCTAAAAAGTCCGACCGGTCGCGACCAGTCGAAGCCCGTCGCGAACAGCTTGTCCATAAAGTAACGATCAGTTGCAATGAGTGTTTTCATAATGCAACCGGTCGACTGCCTCGATGAGTAAAATCAAAATGGCGGACGAAAGTAGAAGATTCAAGTGTTCTCATATATTGGAGAAAGGAGATAGAGAAATACAGCATCAAGAAACAAGAAATGAATACGAAAAAGAAAAGACGGGTGAAGAAAATTTACGTATGTACACAATTTTAATTCGTAGTAACTTAAATGATGAGGAAAACTTGCTGCCACGCCATTTTGAAGCAGAATGCTCACGACTGCGCTGTCCATGAACGAACAAACGGAAGCAAACGGCCACCGACCGATCGCCGATAGTACCACGTGACCTGTTGGTGACCGATCGGAGTTTTTAGACACGCCCTAACTGTGCAAAGTTTCATCGGTGTGGTTTACTTGACGTGCATATTCCTGATCACTTTCCCGTTTTCTTCATCCAAGAGTTATCCACCAATTTGAATGCGATGGAAAATGTCTGGTCTTGGTTGAGTAATTTGTCTATGATGGGCCACAATTTCAGACTAAAGACCAATTATGGAATAACTTCTCGGATCCAGCTTCTACTCTCAAGACCGAGGCATTGATGGGGCTGTTCACCAGTTACCGAAAAAGACTATGCCAGATCATTGAGAGACAAGGTGCCAAAACTGATACAAACCTTTTTGGTCCAATTATTCGAACTGTTCAATCATTAATTTCGATGGATCCCCTTCCCACTGGTCAAAAGCTCGACTGTAACCCATAATGCTCACATAGCAATGTTGGTTGATTTGTTCTGTTCATGGTAAAGATAACTATGTTGGCTGTTGCCATTAATATGTAACTTGTGTTTGTGTGTGCCTTAGTTTAAACAAGAAATCAATCCTTCCGAGGAAGGTATAAGAAAGTAGTGGAAGCCCCGAGTGCATCTATTTTTATCGCTTTATCTCACTTTTTAATCCCTCTCCCCAATATTTTTAAATCAAAAAATTGATTTTCTCGGAAAGTGGAACGGTTAAAATCGCTGCAGTTAAGCAAAGCGGTAATTCCACCGATCAGTTCCCACTATTCGGTACGTTATACTATAGCCCAAGAGTCTCTTCGATCACTTAGCACATTCCCATAGTGGACGCATAAAAAAATGGACGTAATGTTTTCAGTCTTTGCAAATAAACAAAAATGGACGCAGACAAAGCAAGAGTGTTGCTGTTTATTTGATGATGTTCGCTAAGTTTGCTGCGCTCCAAAACGATACTATCCAAACACGTCGCCATCTTGGACAGATTGTTAACGTCACACAAAATACGAGGTCTGTTCAAAAAATACATAGACTGACGTCATAAAACAAAACATACTTTATTCAGAAGTTACACATCTGGGTCCCCTTCAAAGTACTCTCCTCCCCGACGCACACACTTATCCCAACGGTGTTTCCACTTTTGGAAACAGTCCTGAAACGCTTCTTTTGTGATGTCCTTCAGCGCCTTCGTCGCATTTGCCTTTATGTCGGGAATCGTCTCAAATCTCCTTCCTTTCAAAGGTCTTTTGAGTTTGGGAAACAAGAAGAAGTCACAAGGAGCGAGGTCAGGTGGGTAGGGTGGGTGAGGAAGAACAGTGATCGAGTGTTTGGCCAAAAACTCTCGAGTTCTGAGGGCTGAATGGGCTGGAGCGTTGTCGTGATGAAACAACCAGTCACCTCTCGTCCACATTTCTGGCCTTTTCCACTCGTCCAGTGGCAGTTTTTCCGAGTTTAACACAAAATTTTACAGCAACTCTTTGCTCGTTCAAGTCACTCATTCTAAAAATCCGCCAAACGAAAAAAAACACACTTCACAAACAACCGCGTAGCTAATCAACCAATACTGATATTTGCAATCAAAAAACTGCCTTGTAATCAGCGGATCTGTCAGAAGATGGCGACACCAAGCAATTTTGATTGGGACCAACAGGGCCCGCGCAATTCAAACAGTCTACGTATTTTTTGAAAAGATCTCGTACATTGATTTCATTGGCAGACGCTACCTCGGCAGATTTTATCATCGCAGTAAAGTTGAATCATCTCAACTCTAGATGGTAGCGGTTTTTACGCTGCGGTATGACATCAAATCCGCAGTATTTCCGCCACGGTTCTACGCTGGTGGGAACCATCCTTAAAAGAGCTCTACTTTCATTTCTCATTAACTCATTCCAATCGAATGGTACATCACATGCCTTATGTTGCTATAGTTCTTAAAACCAAGTAACTGCCATCCCCACAACTCCGACCCCACTGGGACAATTTGGCCCAAACTTCACAACAATGGAGATCTTACTTAGAGGAATCCGCATACCGAATTTCACTCCTTTATATGCATAAATACAAGTAGACCTTTTGGTCCCCTCTAATTTCCACCCCCGAAACTCCGACCCCAGTGGCTAATGAAAACCAAACTAAATGGTGAAGATGCGCATGCCCATAGGAAGCTGAAGTGGAATTTATGAAGGGGACGGACAGACGGACATTGATGGATGCAGCTTTGTTATGGCATCCTACATAAATTACTACAGCAGAAACACTTATTCAAGCCCTAAAAGTTAGTTATGTAGTTTCCACTCATTTTCATCAGAACAAACCTTTTTAATGTGTTCAGTTGCTGGGTCAAGCGGAGGATCGATAGACTCGTAAACCCTATAACCTAGATTCTTAAGAAATCTTTCTGTAAAAAGGTCTCCATAAGCAGTGATTAGAAAGGTCTTCCCATAAAATGTTACTTCTTTTCCAATATTAAAATCTTCAATCGTATAAAATTTGTCGTCGTCAGGGGGTGGGCGTTTGATACGGTGCCTCTTGAGATAAATTCTCTTTCGGATGATTCCTAGTTATAAAAACAAAGAAATGAAAAAAAGCTTACTTATAACATGAATGCATTCAAACTTCATAAACGTAGTAATGAATTAAATTTTCCGCTTGCCTTCAGGAAGACCAGTATTCAGTTCCCTGTCATTTGCAACTTGAATGGTGTCGTCTTCTATAAAGAAAAAAATGATAACTCTGTGCACGCGAAAAAATTCATGCCTCATCTCAGTTACTGATTCTTGCCAATAAGCCTTAAAACATAACGTCTGAAACAAGACAAAAAAATTAATTAATCAACTAGGTTGATTAATACACTACCTATCAAAAGTCATGGGACACCGTCACTTTAATAGAAACACTCAAAAATATACCTAATTTAGTACCTTGTTGGTATATCCACCTTTTGCTGCTATCACAGCTTCTACTCTCTGGGGCATACTGTCCACAAATTTTTGATACGTTTCAACAGGTAATTTTTGCCATTCTGCCATAAGTGTCTTGGACAGTTCGGTCACGGATTTCGGACGATCCGCACAAGTGCACAATCGACGTTCCAAAACGTCCCATAGATGTTCAATAGGGTTCAGATCGGGGCTCTGGGCAGGCCAGGCAAGTTCTCGAACTCCATTTACATCAAACAATGTGCCTACAGCCCTTGCTTTATGGCAAGGTGCGATATCGTGCTGAAACGAAAAAGGGCCATTGCCAAATGGCTGCCAGAGAGATGGGAGAGCTGCGTTTCGATGTCCGTCCACAGAAACGATTGCACCCAACCCATACCATGAAAAGCACCCCGACACAAACCCTACGCCGAACTTCACCATGGGCACAACACAGCTTGGCAGATAATGTTCGCCGGGCATTCGCCATACCCAAACCCATCCATCCGATTGCCAGATGGTGTAGCGGGACTCATCACTCCATTCAACCATTCGCCATCGATCCAGAGTCCAATGTCGTCACTCTTTGCACCGTCGTCATCTCCTTGCTGCATTGCTGGTGCTGATGTGTGGTTTGTGGGCAAACAGTTGTTCCCGTCGACTCTATGAATGATCTTGTCAGTCCATCGAGCGATGTGTGACGGTTTGCAGTGACCACTTTACGAAGAGCCCTTTGGTCTCTGGCTGAGATGATCTTAGGTCTTCTAGTCCTAGGCCGAACACTTGTGGTGCCTTTCTCTTTCCATGCCCAGATGACATTGTCAACGGTCGATTTCGGGATGTTTAGGAGGGTTGACGTTTCTCTAACAGTTTTGCCTGCAAGATGGCACCCAACAATTGTACCTCTTTGGAAGTCTGAAAGCTCTTTTCTTTGAGACACTCTTACAGCATTCACGCAAGCATCATCTCATAATAGCATACTCTCTGTTATGTAGTGCTGGGAAGAATACCAACAGTGAAATTGCAAAGGAATGTCTCGTTTTCATTCAATTCAGGGCTGTCCCATGACTTTTGATAGGGTAGTGTACATCGGAGCATCTCAAGTGTAGACCTGAACTCTAGTTGTGCATGCGAAAGGAGATACTAAACACTTAAATCTTAAAACATTTCAAGGGTAATTTATGTGAACCTCTGAAAATTTTCTGTTACGAGAAGTCCAATCTCAAAATTGTGAGGTAAATGCATACAATGAGGGTAAAAGCTCAATGTGTGTTATGGCTTGCGGAATTTAAGTCGATGATTACAGTTCAGAGAATGTTCAAAAAGAAGTTTAAAAAGGATCCTCCAAATCATAAGTCAATTAAGCTGTGGCATGACAAATTTTTAAACACAGGCAGTCTGTTACACAAAAAGGGTGCTGGTAGACCTTCAGTGACACCACAGAGTAGAAAAAGCCAGGGAGGTGTTCGATCGTAGTCCCCGTAAATCACTTCGCCAAGCGGCTCGTCAACTGGATAGGCCAATGACATCCGTACATAAAATAGTGAAGCACCGCCTTTGTCTTACACCCTACAAAATGATGCATGAAGTAAAGCCAGATGACCGACTGAAGCGCAAGAAGTTTGCTGAGGATATGCTCCAAAAAATCGACAATGATCTCACCGTCCTTGAGAACATTTTGTTTTCTGATGAGGCAACATTCCAGAGCAGTAAACCGACAACTGCCGCATTTGGGGCTCACGAACCCCCCCACGTTCTAAAGGAGCATATACGCGACCTTTCTTTTTCGCTGAAGACACAATTACCGCTGCAACCTAACTGGATATGCTGGAGAACTACCCGATTCCACGGGTGGAGGAACTGCAGCCCAACGTAGTCTACCAACAAAATGGAGCACCACCTCACAGGGGCTGCAAGTTAGGCAGTGCCTTGATATGAACTTTCCAGGACGATGAATTGGAAGGGATGGGCCAATCCCTTGGCCCCCTCGCTCACCCGACACGAACCCTCTGGATTTTTTCTTCTGGGGAGATGTGAAACACAGAGTGTACGAGACCAACATGGATGACATTGAAACTCTCAGGAACAGAATAATTGAAACAATCGCTGAAATGCTAGCCCGAACATGGGAAGAAATCGAGTTTCGCTTTGACCTCCTTCACGCCATAAATGGGGGGCACGTTGAAATTTATTAACGCAAGCTAAGAAACTTTTTGAGTCTTTCTTTGGGAATAAAAAAAATCATGTTAAAATCTGTAATAGTTTTTGAGTAACAAACACGTAGAATACGGGAGATAATTTGGAACCACCATGTATTATTATATTCTCTTTGAGAAGGGCTTCATCGTTAAGAAAGACCAACTCACATTCTTTCTTATGCTACGTTTGCACTACACTTTGATCACGGTTAAGTAATCAAGCACTTTCCATTCGCACTGCATTCAAGGGAAATCACGGGTACCGAGCGAAATGGTGTTTTCTATGATCCTTTCTCGCAATTGCGTCAACAGATGGCAGTGAGGATAGCAACTGGCTTCCGCAGGCATCAGATTATGCAGTTAGCGAAATTACGATGAATAGAGCAGAGCCTTAGATCTGCGTTCGTATCATGGTCTACAGATATAAATGGTCGTCAATCTTCACTGAAAAAATGAAGTTAAAATTTCTAGCTTCTGATAGGACGGGAACTCCATTGAAAAGTGGTGCTGCATGTACATTTGGTCCAACTGCGCCTGCAGCGCCACCCTATCGGAAGATAGAAACTTTAGTTTTCCTTAGCTTCTTGAAATAATGGAAAACGTTGGAAGTTCGATGACCATTCCAGCCTTTCTCAAGTCTGAAAATCTTTCTCCCCAAATATGTGTATAAGAGCATTGGTTTCCTCATCAGACCACTTGCTGCTATGCTTTCACTTGACAGCCATGTTTTATTTTCCTGTTCGTTGGTGCTAACCGGGATATGACTTCATTAACTGGGTTTCTGAAATACGGTTAGTTAACCGACTCTTAACCAAGCTGTAAACTCGGTTAGGTAACCAAAGCAGGCTACACAGTTCTTCCCGACTGTGATCAAGAGTTAACCACGATTAAAGTGTAGTGCGAACATAGCATTATCCCATTTACAAGCAGTATCTGTATAAACAAGAAAAAAACTACTCCTATGCACTAACAACATATAAAACTGCATATGATACCTGATCTCCATATGCGAGCCAACGAGGTTGTGGGATGCCACCTTTCCTCGACGGAATATCGCTGACGTTTGATTGTGAAGTCTGATATGGCAGTAATTCACCTCCAATTCCAGGTTTATCGCTCCATACTTGTAAAAAGTTATTGACCACACCTAGGGCTTGCGATTTGTGAAATTTCGTCCTCTTGAACTATGGTAATATATCGGAGGGAATTAAATTTATGAAGGATTTTAAAGAACTAGCTTAACGTGCCCTCATTATTTTGACATAATACATCTTTCTCGTATTGCTTTTTCACAAACATTTAGTAAAATAATAGAGACAAACATTTTTAAGCATGCGATCATTGGAACAACCAAATTCTAAAGCACAACGATAAACATTGTTAATGGTATTACATAATATCATTCGCTGGGAGGAGGGGGGGGGGGCGGGGGGGGCACCCCCCCCCCAGTCTTCAAAAACAATATCCCTTATATAATTTTAGATTGATTTATATAAATTTTTTTAAGGATGCCCCTGGACAGGCCCCCTGGCCTTTTGGGTGCCTTTTTACTCTTTTGATACAAAAATTACTGAATTTATCTTATTTGAATTTTTTTTATATTGTTGTATTATGATTATTACCAATTTATTGTTATGTTACTGTAAATATTTGCAATTGCAATTATAAATAAATAAATAAATAAATAAATAAATAAATAAATAAATAAATAAAATAAGGGGACGCTAAACTGAAATAGTTTCTGCACATCAATAAAGACAAGCCTGAGTAAGTATTTGGCGCGAGCATACCTTCTCATCAAAAGTATAACCGGGTAAAAAAGGAAGCACCCCCATTTTAATTCTCTACTGGATACTTAATACCGGTTCAGTGTAGAATTTTGAAAGCTTTATCATCCATTGCGATGACTACAATTACAGTAAAATCATAAAGAAGTTGTCATGGAACGTCGCCATCGAAACCATCGCCGCCATGTTTTTTCCGAACGTAAATAAACGTGTTGTCATAGCAACGCGCACGTCTTTTGGATTTGAATAGCGGCATTTAGGAATAGATGACATGTATATAACTGTTAGTCAATCTGATTTATTAATTTGTATACAAAAACTTCTGTTTTTGTTGAGTTAGTGGTTTATTATTTATCACGTAAATAAATAGAATGGATAGGACGCCCTCTCGTGTTAATAATGCAAACGTCGTTTGGTTGTTAGCAATGCCGAGGAAGGATAAGGTATCGGTTTTTATTTTTTTTTTTATTTAATTGTTTCTGAATAATAATAAACTTAACAACAATGGAATATTGAATTTAAACTGCTTCTGAAGTTCTTGGTAAACAGTAGTTAAGCGTATCGCCTCTTGTTGTTTGTTTGTTTGTGTTGTTGTCTCGAGTCGTTTGTTGTAGTCGGTAATCGCACGAGTAGTTTTAGCTTAGATTCTAGTTACAACAATATTTGTAAACACTTTGAAGTTGTCGTTAAAGCTTTCAACACACGTAATATTTTTTGTATGTTTCCACGATAAATCGTACTAAATGGTGCATCAGGATCCTTGCAAGAAATATTCCTGTGAAATACAGGCTTGCCTTGCAGGTCAGTTCGCCTACTCGCAAATATTGGCTTCCTGCAAAAGTTCGTCCCGGTTTTTGTTTTTTTTTGGACAAAAATTGAACAAAAATTGTATTTACTAAAAAACGCATTTAATCCATACAGTATGTGCCATTCTGTTCGATGACCTTTTATCAGGTAGCTGTATATTAAGCATAATCCTTAACTTATAAAATTTCTGAATTTCTGGCTAAAGGTCTTCCAAGGAAGTTAAGCTGTTTTGAAGTTCAGAAAGTTCAGTAATGATTTGGAAAAACAAATAGGGACAGGTATTTCAGAGATAGCACTTTACTGCCCTTCAAAGTAAGCCCCCGTAGTCACAATACACTTTCGACGTCGTACAACTCTTGCATGACGTGTGAAAAATCCTTTTTCGGTACTGCGTGAAGTCCCCTCGCAGACGTTTGAATATCTGGAACATCGAGAAATCTGTGTCCTTTCTTTGTTGATTCCATATTCTCCATACCTGTCGCCACAGACATCTTCCTGTTTTCTCGTTTGAAATCAACAATGAAAGGACACAGCTTTCTCGGTGTTCCAGATATTCAAATGGCTGTGATGAGGGAACTTCAAACAGTACCGAAAGATTTTTCACACTCCATGCAACAGTTGTACGAACGATGTCAAAATTTTACTGTATAAAGAAAGAAATAAGGATCGAACAAATGATACAGAAGATTTATTATGCCTTACACAATTCGGTGTTACACCA
This sequence comes from Rhysida immarginata, assembly GCA_023313115.1. Classification (NCBI taxonomy): domain Eukaryota; kingdom Metazoa; phylum Arthropoda; class Chilopoda; order Scolopendromorpha; family Scolopendridae; genus Rhysida; species Rhysida immarginata. The sequence goes on along the minus strand of JAHWFO010047174.1, from coordinate 482,203 downwards.
TCATCTGAGGCGAATACACCTACAGAGTGTGGGCTGGCCATGGCCTGAATTTACACAGAAAGGAACAAATTGAGAAAGAATTTGCAAGAGAAGAGCTCATTGAATTCCTCATTGAAGCCAACACAAAACCCAAGACCTGATGACGTCAGGATGGTTCTCTATTAGGTCCGCCTGTATCTCGCACTTAAACTCTCCAATCGCAGCACATGTTGTTTGTTTCTGTATAAATTCAGGACATGGCTAGCCCACACTGTAGCTGTATTCGCCTCCGTTGATGGTGTAATACCACAACGCATAAGGCATAATAAATCTTCTACTGTATCATTTGTTCGACCCTTATTTCTTTCTTTATAGTTAACATGATACTAGACAACATGGGCATCATGAAAATTATTCAAAATTGTATTGTAGCCATGGGTGAGGCTTACATATCGTTCCTGATGGGGCTTACAGAGTAGTCGTTCACAGTTCACATGTTACTCGAAACGCGTTGAACTCGTAATAAACGCTACCATATTGCTATTCCTGGACCTTGATACAGTTATTTGTCATACAGCAATATTGACCAGAATGCAACCAGGTTAATCCATAAAATGGGCTCTCCTAACTTTCTGATAGCTATTTCTGCGACCAATAGAAAATACCGACCATTAGCCTACTGTAACCAGCCGAAGGGAAATTAACTGCCCCCTGAGGGATATGTATCATTATTTTGCCCCTGGAAGGGGACGTCTTAGACCGAACACCAAAGGCGTTTGAGTAACGGAAAACGGAGACCAGTGAGGCCCACAGGGCCGAGAGTTATGAGGTGTTTTCAATCTGCTTATCCGTTAGGGTTGCGCAGGTAGCAGCCCTGTGGAGGATCGTCAGTGGTCATGATCTTCCACTATCAGGTGCATGTCCTCAATGGTAATACCCCAGCGTCTCGAACCTAGATTCTCCATGTAGTATAGCCATCTGGTTCTACGCTGACCTCTTGGTCTTTTACCCACCAGCTTGGGAATTGCCTAGGAAGACCAGTTTACGGCATCCGTATCACATGGCCATGCCAGAAAAACAGATCTCTCAGTGCAGAGAAGTAGCGGCTCAACACCTAAGACTCCCTTATTGTGCTGCTGTGCACTCTATTTAGTAGGGTAGCCCCAATTACCCAAAAGACCAAATGACCATAGGGACAAAGAGACTTGCTGCACTGATCTGAGCATCCAATTCTCTGTCCTGTCATCCATCACTCGTGAATGCAGTCCCGAGATACTCGAACTTCTCTAGCTCTCTCAATGGGGCTCCCCTAACATGTAAAGTGCACTAAGCAGGCTGCTTGAAAGGACAGTAAAGTATCATCTCTGAAATACCTGTCCCTGTTTGATTTTCTGAGTCATTCACTGAACTGTCCGGTCTCGGCTTGTAATTGGAGGGCACAAAGTCGGGAGAGTATGTGGATGGACCAAAGCATCCCAGTCAGATTGAAAGAGTTTGTGTTGGGTAGTGAAGACAAGTGTGGTCCACCATTGTCTCAATGGAACACAATGCCCTTTCTGTTGACTAATTCAGGTTGCTACCTTAAATTGTGAACAGTATTTCTCCGAATTAATAGTCTGAAATTAGCAAAACTTTTTGCGGATGTAAACTGGCTTCTGCGCTGGTTGAAGTCCATCTCCAGGCTTACACGATCTCTTACGCTTAACACTATTATACACCATCCATTTAAAAACAGATTGACCTCGTTGTTTCAATAGAGAGTCACAAGTAGAAATTCGGTCATGCTGCACCCATAATCATTCCAAGTTGAAGTAATCACCTTCACACAGTTGACTGGTTGATTCTAAGAATTTCAACCGATCTCTCGTTGTTCTATGCTGGTTATTTTCAGTTAGCGCCAATACTTCGTTGCCATCAGCTTCAGTCGGTCATCTAGAACTTGGTGCATCACTAAGATTAGAGTCCAGAACTCTTGCCTTTTCGGAAATAAAAAGCATAAGATGTAGAAAATGCTCCAATACACCACTGAAATTCTTTCTGTCAAACAACATCAAAGGTTTGCACTTCGGTTTTGCGATGCAATGTCATATAGCGCCAAAAACTGGACGAATTTTTGCATCAACCCAGTAGTTCTTTCTATAACAAAAATGTTTCTATTTGTATTTATTTCTTTATTTTTTGTTAGCTAACGACTATCAACAAGAGGCATGCGAGGAAGTCATAGAACGACTACGAGAATGCTGTCGAAAATGGGGGCATAAATCTAAGGTCTGTGATGGATTCATGAAGGAATGCGAGGAAGAAAAGGCCAAGAAGAAAGCCTCTGAGGAGAACACCACCACCAACAACAACAATAACAATATCAACAACCAGGAGAAGGCCAAAGCAGAAAAGGAAGAACCCAAAGCAGAGAAAAAGCGATCCAAGAAGAATTTAGCAATGTAGTGTAAAAGAGCTTGCTTAATCAAAATTGTTCAGCGATGTCTACTAACAAGGACTTGGTTTTAGCTGGTGTTTTGCGTTTCTGTTTTTTGGTCTACGGGGAATGGCAGGATCAAAATCTTCAAGTGAAGTACACCGATTTAGACTATCAGGTGTTCACCGACGCTGCGTACCACGTGTTACGAGGGAATTCTCCCTATTTGAGACTGACCTACAGGTACACGCCTCTCTTGGCGTGGATGCTCGTCCCAAATTTTTTGATCCATTTTGCCTGGGGGAAATTATGTTTCGTATGCGGCGATTTATTGACGGGATACTTCATCAGTAAAATGTTAGAACGTATGAAACTCGAGACCAATCGGTGCAGACTACTCCTGGCACTTTGGTTGTTCAATCCCTTTACAATTACCATTTCGACACGTGGTAACGCCGAGAGCATCTTGTCAACTTTGGTGATCGGTACTTTGTATTATTTAGAACTGAAAAAGCTAACCATAGCTGGGATTTTGTATGGAATTTCGGTCCATTTTAAAATCTACCCAGCGATATACTGCCTTCCGTTGTACTTTTCGTTACACGAAAAGTCAAAGACCGATTCGGATTACGATATAAAATTTCTCTTGAAACCAACTAGTGTTCGGTTAAAATTTGCGCTTCCAGCCATGATATCTTTTTCCGTGTTAATGATCGTAAGTTACGCATTGTATGGACCACCTTTTTTAAACGAGACTTATTTATATCATTTGACGAGAAAGGACGCCAGGCACAACTTTTCTTTGTATTTTTATTTCCTTTATCTTTCAAGCAAAACACCGTTTACTTTGATTGAAATTTTAGTGTTTTTGCCCCAAGTGGTGTTGATGATTGCGACATCATTAAGATTTTACCACAGCCGCAACTTGCCAATGTGTTTGTTCGTCGAAACGTTTGTATTTGTGACGTTTAACAAAGTTTGTACCTCGCAATACTTCATATGGTACCTATGTTTCGTCCCCCTCGTTTTCCATCGCATTAAAATTTCCTGGCATCGGGCGATCGCCTTGCTCGCCCTTTGGCTTTCGACGCAAGCACTTTGGCTTCTCGCAGCTTACCTTTTGGAATTTCGAAACGTAAACTCGTTTCTGTATATTTGGATAGCATCTCTGCTGTTTTTCTGCTCAAATGTTGTAATTATAGCGCAAATGATAAAATATTTTAGATAATTTTTTTAATAGAAATAAATTTGTTATTAAAAAATTTTTAACTGTGATATGCTTTTTCTTTTAATACTCGCAAATAGTCTTGACTAATTACGTGAAGAATATGAATTCATGAAGATAAGTACGTATTTAAAATTAAATTTTTAATATATGCAAAGTTTATAACAAAGTTTGATTTTACGAAATCAAGTTTACTTTAGGTACTTCAATGCTAAATTTACTTCATTGCTTAGTTTTGACAATTTTTGTGCTGCTTCTAACATTATACAGGGTGAATACAAAAGTCTGAACCCCCCTTTTATTTTTTGAACCGAAGCAGATATGTCAATTTTGATGAATCCAATGAATAGGAAGTTGTGGGTGGCCTATCCCATGGTGCACTTTTCATCATCCCAAATATGCAAATTAGGACATTCAAAATTTATCTCAAAAACCGTAAGGGGTAGGGAGAAAACCCCAATTGCTAACTTGTTCAGCATAAAAAAACAAAACAAAAAAAAAATCATCCAAATCGGACCAACCAATCACCCACAAGCAGAAGATCATGTTGACCATTTCCGGAACAGTGTAGCTTGCCATCCTGGAATTGTTCTGTCTTCTGTGTGCTGAAACATGCCTTTTATTTGCTTTTCCGCATGAAAGTGAATGTGAGTATGGTAATTTATGTTAATTTTTTGATTTGCATGCTTTACATGGCGGAAATATCAACATTCAGTTTTCCTTGTGCAGTGCGACTGTTTGTAAGCTACAAACAGTTCACCACGTGATTGTGGGTGATTGGTTGGTCCGATTTGGATGATTTTTTTTTGTTTTGTTTGCTTTTTATGCTGAACAAGTTTGCAATTGGGTTTTTTCCCCTATCCCTTACGGTTTTTGAGATAAATTTTGAATGTGTCCTAATTTGCATATTTGGGATGATGAAAAGTGCACCATGGGATAGGCCACCCACAACTTCCTATTCATTGGATTCATCAAAATTGACATATCTGCTTTGGTTCAAAAAATAAAAGGGGGGTTCAGACTTTTGTATTCATGAAACCTCCCTGAGTTGTGCTCGAGATGTCATGAAGAGCAACTCTAAGCTTTGTATTGCCTATTACTGCACTTCTATGTGGGCTCTCGTGATGCTCTACAAATTGACTCTAGTGAAGGCCTCCCTGATTTGGTTGGTCCCTCGGTGTGCATGTCTTGCCTGTAACTAATAACTTGCTTTACATTCGTACATTCACTTGAAATTCCTTTGGACGGTAAGCTGTGATTTCGTTTGAACGTCCCACACCAACCATTGAGCTCTCTTGTGCTGTCATTGTCTTTGCTAATTATTTAACACCTGCAACAAAAGAATACAAAACTTTTTGAGTTGTTCTTCGTGACATCACAAATGCAAATCTCTTGGTCTAATAGTTTCCTTGCAATTAACGGGGAGGTTTCCTATAGATACCTTGTACACCTGTGCCTCAATAAATGTCAACTTTTTGTGTCCAAATGGATCTTGTCTCCTGTTTCTTCACACAGTAAGTAACCACGGCCCCAGAGGTTCACATATCTGGTATTTCTGTAGCCTTGTGGATTAGAGGTTACACTTTGTAGTTAAATGAAGATGTAAACTTACTAGTTTCAGCATTTAATACTGCTTTCTTCAGGGTACAAACAAAAACTCTATTAAATGCAGAAACTACAGTGAAACCTCTATTCTCGACCACCTCTTTAACACGACCCCCTCTTAACTCGACCACTTTTCCTTGGCACGGAATTAATGTCTCATAGGTATAGTGCATTTTTTTCCTCTTTAAGCAGACCACCTCTTTACTCGACCAACGACCACCCATTTCACCTGTTCATCAATATTCTCTCTTTAAACCTGACAGAAGATATGGGGGGGTTCTAGAAATTAAGGCATCGACTACTAAGGTCATTTTGCACTTTTACACAAGTTATATCTGTACGCAGCCCGGGACAAACACAAACATCCATGCCCACGGCGGGATTCGAACCCACGACCAGGCAGACTCGAGAACTAGAAAGCCTACGCCCTAGCCCTCTCGGCCACCCGATTTTGCCATGTCTATTGGTCAGTTTAAACAGGGAATATTGATGATTGGTGCCTGAAATGGGTGGTTGTTGGTCTTGGGATTGAATCGTTAATACATGTAATGCCAATTTCTGTAACTTAAAAGAGTATGCTCATTTTTTTGTGAAGGGGGAGTAGGATATTGAGCACTGTTCAATCTGTTTCTTTGCTTTGTGTATCAGTGGCATTTACTCACTCCCCTGCTTTATCTTACAGTTAGGAAGAGCCCAGACGACCACTATTACGTGGAACCATTGCTGGTCGGCTTAAAGAGGTTTCACTGTAGTTGATTTACTTTATAGTTGTAGATGTAAGGTTCTTCTGTACCATGCCCATGGTTTATATTACAGCATATTTGGTGGGAAATGATGCCAACTGATTTTGGCTTTTGTTCCTGCCTTCATCAGAGACAAAAGAATAAAAAGAAGGCAGGAATAAAACCCGAACCAAATGTGCTGTACTGAAGACCACAATCCATTTTATACCTTAGTGCTTTACAGTCGGGCATCAATTCATTTAATTTCTTACCTTCAAAAATATGAAGCCATTAACCTTTAACACTCCAACGGGACCGCATCATTACATTTTTGTGAATATCTTATGAATTTAAAAGAAACAACTAGAATTCAGTATGTCATAATCCACGATTCTTCCCTAGATTCATATTTACAGGGCGATTCAAATCGTGTGCAAAACAATTTAAGGGGGTATTATAGAGGTCAAGGTTGACACAAAAAGTCCTATTAATATGGGTCCAATTTTTATTTCTTTTCAAGTTACAAGAAGTGTTCAAAGTGGCCTCCTTGAGCCTGAATGCAGGCATTGCATCGTCGAATAAGTGACTCTCATACATTTGCCATTACCTCATTGCGTCTAATTTTGTCAATGCCAGTGTGTCCATCTTGTTTCAAATATCCCACAGATAGTAATTCAGTGGATCAAGGTCTGGTGAGCAAGGTGGCCATGCTATAGGCCCCATTGCGCCCAATCCCTTTATTAGGGAAGTGCATGTTAAGCCATTCAGTAGCAGCAACTCTACCAAAATGAGGAGGGCCCGATCATGTTGGAACCACATCTGTTGACTGATTGCAAGAGGTGTATCTTCTAAGTAATGTGTAAGTAATTTATGTACATTCGTAGGCAATTGTAGCAAACTATCCTAACATCATGAATCGATTGATGTCCACAGAATACACTGACATCACTACTTGCATTCAGGCTCAAAGAGGCCATTTGGAACATTTCAAAATACGGTCTCACAGACCGCGTGTCACAAACACTCACGCTACCTCTGGAGTGTTAAAGATGGCATGTAAAGCTAAAATTCGGTATGTGTATTTTAGTATACCAAAGCTCGTACTAATTCAGGATTCGTTAATACTTATGGAAAATAAAGATAAAACTTAACGAAATGTTAACGCACTAGCAGCAGATACTTTGTGTAATTTCTAATGCAAATTCAGAGTTATCCGTCACTTAAATGTTGGTTATCCGGACTGCTACACAGTAAGCTGACATCTTAAACCTGCTACTCCATAGAACTTGGGCTTAAGATGTCAGATTACAGTGTAGCGAACCGTATAACCAACTCTTTACTGACGGATAACTCTGAATGTGCTTAAGAAATTATACTGAAAGTATATTTATTTTCCACAAGTATTAGCGAATCCTGAATTGGTATGAGCCTTGGTATACCAAATTCTTATGACTTGGGTTATTTTTTTTTATCATTCAGTACCTTACCTTTAATAATTGAACTGATGCAAAGGTATGCTTTTTGAAGATAATGTTTCAAACAGAAAAAGTGAAGGATTATTGACCAAAGCTTTTTGTTAATATCTAAATCTTAATTTTCATTTCTTATAGTTTTGGCATAATGGTTTGCAGAGAACTAACTCTATCATGGAATAAATGAAGATGTGTGGACTCCATAACATTCCATGGGATCAGTTTCTGAGATACCTAATTTCTCTGCCATGGACTGTGAAATTTTAGTATTGCTTTGGCACATTTGAGTTAATAAAAAGAAAATGCCAATAAACTAATAGTATCCGTATTGCTTTTGGATTCCCTTTATTTTATAGTTTACTCAGCGATACTAGACCAATGGATCTCACGAAAATGTTTTTGTTTATTAAAAATAAAATAGGGTCATTCCACTTCAAATCGAACAAAATTGGGTGAAAATTGACCTTAGGGGGTGGTGGGAAGAGGACAAAACGAAGCATATCACTGATTATATTAGTCATAGGGAATTGTCATATACAGGGTGAGTCAAATCGTGTGTAAAACAATTTAAGGGGGTATTTATTATAGAGGTCAAGGTAAACACAAAAAGTCCTATTAACATGGGTCCAATTTTTATTTCTTGTCAAGTAGCCTCGTTGAGCCTGAATGCAGACATTGCATCGTCGAATAAGTGACTCGTATACATTTGTCATTACCTCATAATCACGTCCAATTTCGTCGGCCGATACTAATTGTGCCCGTATGTCTATCTGGACACTGTATGCCATTTCTTTCAAACATCCCCACAGATAATAATCCAGTGGATTAAGGTCCGGTGAGCGAGGTGGCCATGCTATGGGCTCATTCAACACCTCCTAAAGATAAGGCCTGAGCGCGAAAACGTCAGACATTGTTACATCATCTTCCGAAGATACGTTTAATTGCATTTCAGGGCTTATTATTGGTAGTAATGCGATTAAACATATCTTCGTATGATGATGATGTAGCAATGCATGCTCATTCAACACCTTCTAGAAAGAAAGCCAAACAACTGAAACGTCATACATTGTTACATCATAAGTCGACCCAATTTAAGGCTCATCATTGGTAGAAATGCGGTTAACAATGGTCGAAGCATGCATTTCTAGGAGGTGTTGGCTCATTGCACCCAATCCATTTGTTAGGGAAGCACATGTTAAGCCACTTTACCAAAATGAGGAGGGGTCCCATCATGTTGGAACCACATCTGTTGATGGATTGCAAAAACATCTTCTATGAGTTCATGCAGTCTCTTTTTCCAGGAAATCTGCATATCTCTGGGCATTGAAAAGCATGGAGAAGTTAAACCTAAGTTTGGAATAGCTAGGTAACAGGACAGGAACTGACGTCACTACTTACCAGCTCTATTGCTATGACGATGCAATGTCTGCATTCAGACTCAAGGAGTCTATTTTGTACATTGAAAAGAAATAAAAGTTGGACCCATGTTAATAGCACTTTTGTGTTTACCTTGACCTCTATAATACCCCCTTAAATTGTTTTACACACGATTTGATTCACCCTGTATATCAACTTGAAGCTAAAACGAATCGTTTTTTTTTTTTTTTTTTTAAATTACCTTAACGACCTCCAAAACAAAACAGGCGGGGGGGGGGGCGCATTTTAATTTTATAAAATCTTATATTAGCCTAAAAACTATGCTCTAAAATTATTAAAAAATAGTGTTTAATTCCTTCAGAACCATTGCATAACACTATGCAATTACAGCATGGAATTCCAGATAGTTCAGTTGGTACTGAATGAATTATGTATGAGGTCAGGTGCGCTGCTTTGATATGTGAGCAGGAGCCAAATAATTAAAGTTACGATTTCAAAAACCGATAATTTGAAAACTACTCGTCAGAATGACCTGATATTTTAGCAGAACAATCGTGAAGCAATGGAATTTTGTTTGGCGAAAGTAAAAATATAGTTCCAAAATCTGCCGATAGATGGCGCTGGCAGGGTAATGTCAGGGGAAAAACCAAAGATGGATGTTGTTAGCCAAAAGGAAACAATAGAGTTCGTGGGTTTATGAAAAATTTATTAGCGAAAAGACAAGAATACGATGAGTAAGGTGTTTGTTCCATGAAGCTCTTTTTTTTTTTGGCATTATCGCTGTTAACACGTATTCTTGTCTTTTCTCTAATAAATTTTTCATAAACCCCTGAACTCTATTGTTTCCTTTTGGCTAACAACATTCCTGTGTTTCATGAATCCATTTTTGGTTTTTCCCCTGACATTACCCTGCCAGCACCATCTATCGGCAGATTTTGGAACTATTTTTTTCCCTTCGCCAAACAAAATACCATTGCCTCACGATTGTTCTGCTAAAATATCAGGTCATTCTGACGAGGAGTTTTCAAATTATCAATTTTTGAAATCTTAACTTTGGTTCAGGCGATGTCCTTGAAGCGATGATCATGTCATGAGCCGTTAACATTAAGGACCAAATTCCACCACTACAGAAATCAGGAATATACGAGGCCAGATGTTCCCAATGCCCCATGATGTACAAAGGACAGACTCCCGTAATACTGAAACAAGATTCAAAGAACACGAGACACACAAGATTTGGTAGAAGCAATCAGTCATCCATAGCCAAACACTCTTTAGATACCGGCCATGAATTTTCATTAAACAATGTAAAACTTATCGAGTCAATAAACAAGAAACACCTTCTGGACGCCTCTGAAAGCTTAGCCATTCAAAAAACAGATGATAAATTATTACGTACTCAACTTAGATAGGGGCCCTATTGGCGAGTCGCCGTTGATCCAATCAATAAATTTACCCTTGATCTTTTTGTCTTGATTGGCTTCTATCCGTTATAAATACTCAGCTTGTTCTATTCCAAGTTCTCTCGAGGTGTTCCTTGGCTGCAGAATGATGAAAGCAAAGCTTTCGAAAAGCGCTTACAGATTCAGGTTGTATTTTTTCATTTTATTTTCTTTTTATGTTTTTTCATTTCCTGTTTCGTTGTGGAAAAAAAGTTTTATTTCATTCTTAAGTTGTACATCCTTATTGATATTCTGCTTAAAAATGTTTGTAGCTTCTTTAATTGCAAAGATGCTTTCTTTTACTTACTTACTTTTCAAACCCGCTTATCCGTTAGGGTCGCGGGGGCAGCAGCCCTATGGAGGATCTCCAGCGATCGCGATCTTCCGCCTGTAGGCGCATGTCCTCCCTGGTAATACCCAAGCGACTCGAACCCAGATTCTCCATGTAGTCTAGCCACCTGGTTCTAGGCTGACCCCTACCGGCTTGGAAAATAACAACTGCCCAGGAAGACTAGTTTGCGACATCCGTATCACGTGTCCATACCAGCGCAACTGAGATCTCTCGATGCAAAGAAGTAGCGGCTCAACACCTAAAGATTCCCTTATTGTGCTGCTGTACACTCTATCTAGTAGGGTAACACCTGCCACACCTCTCAGGAATCTCATTTCGGCCGCTTGTACCCGCGATCGCACTCTTTCGGTCATTACCCAAGCCTCATGACCATAGGTGAGAATGGGGACAAAGATAGATTTGAAGACGGAGAGCTTGGCTTTGTTACCCAGCTCTCGTTTCGTTACCACGGATCGCCACAGTTCACGTCTGACACAGCTTGCTGCACCGATCCGAGCATCCAATTCTTTCTCCTGCCGTCCATCACTCGTGAATGCAATCCCGAGATACTTGAATTTCTCCACCTGTCTCAATGAGGCTCCCCTAACATGGAGAGTGCACTGAGCAGGCTGTCTTGAAAGGACCAGAACCTCGGTTTTGCTTTCTTTTTATAGAAAAATTTATTCACAAATAGTCTCGACTAATTACATTAATCCATATTATATATTTATATACACAAATTCCGTCTGCAATTACTTGAATAATACAGTAATAGTTTTAATAACATTTTTTGAAAACGAGTGTTTATAATCAAATTCTAAAAGAAAGAAAGCTTATGATAAAAAGTTACGATTAACAAAAATTAAAAATTGAAAAAAAAAAAATTTCAACTCATCATTGAACTCTATGAGTAAATCCTATGCACGTTTACATTATCTGGAAATGGAAAACGACTTTAGGCATCACGACGATGCGACACCCAAGAGGAAGCCTACTGCAAAACCTGTAGCGAGAACGGCATTTTCTTGAATGAAACGTTGGGTCTAGAGATAAAAGGAAAATAAAATTAATTTTCTCTCGGGAGTGTTAAATTACATAATCATACACTACACGACAAATCTTTAAACGAGTTTGAATTTCATTCATAACTTTTTTTAATTCCGACAAAATCTTGTCAAAATTGTTACAGATGTTTAAAAAAGAATAATAAATAACAGTGTTTAATTTAAATAATATTCATCAACTCTCAAACCACACAAAAAAATAATTTGTTATCATAGAACAAATTTCAGCGACAAAACTTTAAACGAATTGTGCAAATAACTGTGCTTTTAATATGCAAATCTTTAGATTGTCTCATAGCTATGTGAGGGGGATAGGAAAGGTAATTTACAAATAAAATTAAAGTAATCAGTCATCATGGGGGCCGCAAAACGTTTAACAGAGAAGGAGCAGGGCAAAATTGACATTTTCTGGAAAAAGTCTAAAAATTACACAAAAGTAGCAAAAGAAATTGGTAGAAGTGCGACTGCTATAAAGAATTACATATTAAAACGATCGCAATATGGTTTGAAAAATCCGGGTGGTCGCCCAAAAGCTCTCACGAACCGAGAGCAAGGACGTGCGATTCTCCGAGCTCGTAACCAAATTGTCACTGCCAAAACCATCAAGCAAGAACTTAATTTAAAATCACCTACAAGAACTGTGCAACGAACTTTGAAATCTGCTCCATATCTCAAACGCAAATAAAGTTTTGACAAAACCGCCTTTTTCTCACATCCACACATCCAATCGTCTCACTTATGCAAAAAAAAAAAAAAAAAAAAAAAAAAAAAAAAAAACACATGCATTGGCAAAAAGAATGGAACTCCGTAATCTTTAGCGATGAGAAACGATTTACACTAGACGGATCTGATAGGTTTTCGTATTATTTTCACGATTTAAGAACCCAACCAAATATTTTGTCAAAAAGGCAAATGGGTGGAGGATCCACCATGGTTTGGGGAGGCATCAGCTCAAAAGGAAAAACTGAGATCGTTTTCATCAATGACAATATGAATGCCCAAAAGTATCAGGACATGTTGGCATCTGTTTTACAACCAGTGGGAAAGAAGCTTGAAGGTGTCAAGTGGATTTTCATGCAAGACAATGCATCAGTCCACAAAGCCCGCACAGTAACAAGAAAAAAATCCGTTTATTAGAACATCCACCAACATCACCCGAATTAAACCCGTTCGAAAATGTTTGGGGACTTTTGTGACGACCTGTTTACCAAAATGGAAAGCAATTTTCATCCATTAAAGAACTACAGAGTGCAATTCGTCTCGAGTGGAACAATATTCCAGTGCTAACATTGAAAAAACTATTTCAAAGCATGCCTGATCGTATTTTTGAAGTGATTAAAGTAAATGGAAAATCAACTCATTATTAAAATTTGTACTTGCAATTTGTTTTTTTTGTATAATTGTGAAAATAGTTTAAAGTTTTGTCGCTCAAAGTTGTTCTATTATAACAATTTTTTGTGTGGTTTGAGAGTCGATCAATATTGTTTAGTGTACGTTAAGCAATAAAAATTTACTTCATTGACTAGTTTTGGTAATTTTCTCTGTGCTTCTTTTTCCAGTTCTCGTTTTGCTTGCTCTACGTGTTTATTCACCTTGGACCAGTTAACTCTAATGTAGCCTTGGTGGTTTGCTATCTGTTAAGAGAAAAATTTAAAATAATCTTTATATCTGTCAGCCCTTCTAAACATTAGCAAAAATAATATTTATTTTTTTATTTTAATTTTTTTTTTTTTTTGCAGGGCAGAACAAATAAGTAGTCAAGAATCAAACAAATTCTATGCAATACAGTAGACTCCTCATATCCAATCTTGGGATACCCGACTCTTTATATTAACAAACAACATACTAGTCTTAACATGAAAGTAAAACGTGACTGATAATGTCTGTCTACAACAACAATATTTGCCTATTGAAAATAAAAGATGTTCCCTTCAATCGCCCTCATTCAAATTGCACTATGCCTATTGCCATGGCAGCCTCCACATTGCAGCTTAACAGTAGCATATACAGGGTGTCCCGTAAGTCGTGACCATAAATTTAATGGTATGCATATTCAATAGCAAGAGATAAAAAATTCCCTATGAACATAAGTCAAACAACATACCATTTCCGAGAAAGAATGACTTTTATTGACAAATGGAGCAACAACCCGTTGCAGGTGTTCCTTTGGTAGTGTTTGGTGTACCTTGAACTCATAGCAAATGCTCAAAATGTTCACCATGAACACGGCAGCATGCTTCAGTTCTTCTCCTCAAAGAGACAGGCAGCATTCTCTTGCATGTTCTCAAAGACGTTCTCCACGCGATGGCGCAGGGCATCCACAGTATCCACACATTGAGCTTACACGTGCTCTTTTAGATAACCCCAGATGCAAAAGTCAATTGGATTCAAGTCCGGACATCGAGGAGGCCATGCACATGGTCCACCCCGACCAATCCACCGGTGGTGAAAGGTGACAGTCAGGTGATTCCGCACAGCCAGTTGATAATGAGCGGGTGCACCATCATGCATGAACCACATTTGTTGGCGAATCGCAAGAGGCACATTTTCTAATAACTCAGGGAAATCCTGTTGCAGGAATTGGAGATAGGTAGCTCCTGTGAGCCTCTGCGGTCCAATGATGCAATCCCCTATTACATCTGCCCACACACTGATGGAAAATCAGTCCTGATGGCGACGAATCAGCCAGGTATACTTCCTTCCGTTTACATGGCAGGTTAACCACTCCTCCGGTTTCTGGGCAAAAAAGTCACGCACGGCGTCTTCAACCTTACTGACATCGGCGAAGCGCCGTCCACGTAGGAAATGCGCCATGGACTGGAAGAGATGGTAGTCGGAAGGTGCCAGCTCAGGGCTGTATCCCGCATGTGGTAGAACCTCAATTTTTTCCAGCAGTTGACGACACACCTTCACCTGTTGTTGTGCTTGCACGGGCATCAGCTCATGGGGCACAACTCGGCAGATCCTGTTGACCTTTCCCATGGCGTGCAGATGTCAAACCACACACGACTGATGTCCCGACGTCCACCGCTAGTCCACGGGTGGTGCTGGCTGGGTTGGCTTCCACTCGTTGCCGTAAGGCAACGTCATCCACTTCTTTGGGTCTTCCGCTCCTTGGCGCATCTTCCAGGCCCAAGTCTCCAGATGAAAAGCGCGAGAACCACAGTCGTGCTGTCCATTCATTGGTCACACCGACCTTCCACCCTGCAAATTTTGCGGCCGCTGCTAGCGCACTGGTCCCCTTTTTCCAACAGTAACGAAGGAGCCAGCGTATCACCAATTTTTCTGCCATATTTTACACTGGCTGACGCAGGTGGCACAATGTCTGTGGCATTCAAATTCGTACTGACGTTTCTTCCCACTCTTTTCTCTTAATAAACTGCGACATACCCTTGTGGTAAATGGTATTCGCCCAGAATTCGTCAAACTCTACTTTTGACTCAACCTCTGTATATGAGTGGTTCGATGTATCTTAAATTTTCACGTGTATTAATTTGGCCGAACACCCATCAAAAGGACACGAGGAGAATACCGTTTTACATAATTGTATGCAAAACAAAATTATTCTCAATAGAGTTTAATTTCCATAATAGAAAATGAGATCACTTAAAAAAAAACAAAAACTATACTCGACCTGAATGAGCAAAAGGCTTCCTCCAATCGACACAGCAGCAATTTTTCCTACTTTCATAAATACGAAACCACTAACCCTTAAAAGATAAATCATAACTTTTAGTCTCTCAAGACAAATATTTACATTTATGTTAACATTCTCAATAAAAATTTTTACCATCCAGTAATTCCTCCGACCGTGGCTTGCTTGGTAGCTGAAGCTTTTGTCAAATCAGAAAGGTAACGTTGAAGCCAGTTTCGCGTGCTGTCGCCACTTCCACGCACATCGATGATATCTACGATGTCTTTCCCATCGAACCTTTTAGCTGATTACACAAGTGACAAAAGCAAATGGAGAAAAAGAAAGATTAAAATTAAAGACATGGAAGCAATAAATAAAGTTTCCAAATACAGTTTGGTTCCTTCGAATGTTGAAATTAAGGTTAACTTTCAATATCCGCACAATCGTGTGATGGCTGAATGCAACCAAGGTAAATGAAATTTTTATTAATTTAACAGACTATTTCTTAGTCTTTTGATTGTGACTAAATAGAAAGAGGGTATATACTGTGCCAAATAGTTTCGTCAGTTGTATTATCCCGTTTGTTTGCGAGTTATAATCTTTATCTGTGTTTTTTTTTTTTTTTTGTGTAGATTGACCTATGAAGTAGGCTTATCTTATTCATGCACAACAGTGATGCACTTCTCTTAAATATGGGCGGCTGTTGTTGGTTGCCAATGGTGAAAGAAGGTTGTAGCGAGACTTGATCATGGAGGTAACCAGCCTGGTAAATTAAGAGGCTGGGGTAAACCTGATTAAGTATAAAAGGTTGAAATGGAAGTTGGAACTAAGATATGCAAGAATTTGTCCCGAGTTTCTAGTGCAGATAAATTTGGCATACGCTGAATCATTTAGGAATATGTACCGGGCAAGCCCAATCACATAGACTGACATAAAATGGAATTAGGCCCAGATGATGCTTACACCTGGCCATTTCGTCGTGAACGTGTACCTCATCTGCCAAGCAGAGACCGAATATATGAATAATTTGTCTGGAAAGAGCTTGTCTTTTGACTGCCACACAGAAAAGGCAATTAATTTACCAATTCACGTTTTGATCTGGACCCAACTTGTACAAAAGGTTATATTAACATCTAAGTAAAGCATTTCTCTAGATTTAAAGTAAGGAAATAAAAATAAGAGGACGTAAACTTCTCTGCAGTGCCAGAAATCAGTGAAGTGCATAGAATCCATTTGAATAAAACATTGTTGGGCATGAAACTGTAGAAGTGTTGAATTACCACAGTTAAGTGCTTGATGTAGGCTAGGTGGGAGATCCTTCAGGGTCAACAGGCTTATCAAGCGCAGTTGCAGAGGTTGATTTTTGACATCTATGCGTGGATCGACAAGGATGTCGTCACTGAGGCAGCATTAAACAAGTAAGGAAATAGTCCGGCAATGTCACACAGAAAACGAGAGGAAAACAGTGATGAAGAAGGCAGAGATGTTATCGAACAGTCTGTGCCTTCAAATAGACGTATGTTGTTGATTTTACGAGGGAGGGCTGAAAAGTAATGCCTCCATGGCTGTAACTTTTTTATTTTTTAATCGATTTTCAAAATTCTTTTTGTATTTGATACTCACATTTCTCCTCTATGTAATGCACTATTCGTTTTTCGACATAGTCCCCATCCCTTTCCACGCATTGCACCAACGCATGACTAGTCTGGTGAACCCGTCGGAGAGGAATTCCGGGGTTGTTGTCGACATCAAGACCGAACGGCAGGTTTAACCTCGTCGTCAGAACGCAACTCATGCCCCTTAAGGTGCTCTTTCCTCTTTGGGAAGTGGTGAAAGTCGCAAGGTGCAAAGTCTTTCGCTTTTGAACTGCAGTTTTTCATCTTTGAACTGTAGGCGCTGCAACCCCCTCTGATGTGTGGCGATCGTCTGCGGACGGGCGCTATCGTGCTGCAGAAGAGGATCCAAAGCTGCCAGTCAATCCTCGTGTCGACGACAACCACGGAATTCCTCTCTGACGGGTTCACCCGACTAGTCACGCGTTGGTACAATGCGTAGAAAGGGATGGGGACTATGTCGAAAAGTGAATAGTGCATTACATAGAGGAGAAATGTGAGTATCAGATACAAAAAGAATTTTGAATATCGGTTAAAAAATAAAAAAGTTACAGCCATGGAGGCATTACTTTTCAGCCCACCCTCGTAGAAGAGATTTGGTCATACTTTCTGTACATTGATAATGTTCCACTTGATCTTTTACACTTTAAAGAATGTAATTTCTAATAATTATATACAATCATGTAAACAGATTCAAATAACAGAGTTCGTTCCAGAAATAAATAAATAAAACGTATAAAAAGAATCGTGTGTCTCAAGCTTATTTCGTAACCCAACACTTTTGAGTTTTCAGTGAATGGACAAACAATTTGTCAACCCCATAGAAACAATTTCTAATTAAAATTCATTAAAATTCAATTCCTTAAAAATAGTTCCAATAATTTCGGCCTCGAAACAATTAAAATTAATACTTGGCTACAGTCAGGAAATTCACAGTACTTAATATGTCCCGGCGTATACGAATTATTCTTTACTGCTCACAGAATACGTTCCATCTACGACATCCCCCTCCAGGGACAAAATAATGATACATATCCCAACCCGTTTTGTTACAGGAGGTTAATGGTCAGTACTTATTTTATTTCTCACAGAAATTGACAACGAAACTGATCGATGTCTTCCATGGCGCTACTCTGATAGAGGGAACGCTACTCTGAACTTTACCAAATGTGGACCACTCTTGGACATCTGACGGAACTCCAAGAATCATAAATGATAATAAAAAAATCATAATTAAGCATATCAGTGAAATATTCCGTTATCTTTTAGCAATCCAAACCAGACCAGGCATTTCTTACCTAACCCAAAGGACCAGATTCCACCACTACAGAAATCAAGAATATACGAAGCCAGATGTTCCCAATGCCCCATGATGTACAAAGGATAGACTTTCCGTAATATTGAAACAAGATTCGAAGAACACATGAGACACACAAGATATAGTAGAGGGAATCAGTCATCCATAGCCAAACACTCTCTAGATACCGGGCATGAATTCTTAATATAAACAATGTAATACTTATTGAGTCAATAAACAAGAAACACCTTCTGGACGCCTTCGAAAGCTTAGCCATTCAAAAAAACAGATAAAAAATTGTTACTCAACTCAGATAGGGGCCCTATTAGCGAATCACCATTCATCAAATGGGTGACGCACTTACCCAATCAATAAAATTCAGTTGGATCTTTTTGTCTTGATTGGCTTCCGTTCGTTATAAATACTCAGCATGTTCTATTCCAAGTCGGTTCTCTCGAGGGGCTCCTTGGCTGCTGAATGATGAAAGCAAAGCTTTCGAAAAGCGCTTACAGACTCAGGTTGTATTTTTTTTATTTTATTTTCGGTCTTTTTCTTTTTATGCTTGTTCAATTCCTGTTTCGTTGTGGAAAAAGAGTTTTATTTTATTCTTAAGTTAATCAAAATCTTTTATTGTTTACTAAGAAGAAAGGAAAACTAAAAGAAAATAGGGTCAAAAAATGATACGGTAGTGTAAGTTTATTGTGCCTTACGCGTTTCAGCATTACGCCATCATCGGAGGCTATACATCTACAAGAAGTTAAACTGGCCATGGCCAGGTATTTATACAGGATGTGTGGGATACAGAAACAAATAGGAAATATTGATATAATATTTG